>NW_010577420.1:155935-191519 GCF_000705375.1 Tinamus guttatus | reverse complement strand
GCAATTTTACATTTGTTTGTCAGACAGGAAGCGACTGCATCATTAACGCTATCCAGAAGTAAGTGGTGATAAACCCTGGCACAGCAACAAAAAGGATCGCGGGAGTGACACGAGAACTTGTGGAGTACATTCTGCAGTTGAAGACAGAAACCCACATGAACTCAAAACATAACCAGTTCAAATAAACCTTGTCCCTTGCAAGCTATAAACAGAGTGAGTTCAAGAGTGAATTATATTGGCTATGGCATGGAAGTGGAGAGAGATAAGATTTTTTTCTTGTACTACTTTTAATAAAGAAGTATATTTTAGCCTTATTGTATATATGTTTCACAATATAATTATAGCTATAATCAGTCCTAAATTCCAAAAGCTGCTACCATCTTGAATTTATCTTTCAAGAATTTCCTGCTATTATTATCTTAAGGCTGTTTCAGTTTAATTGGGACTGAATGGCAGCTCACTCTTAACAAGATACAATATCAGACTTACAGTTGGGACAGAAACAAAATGCCTCAGATACTTAGATTCTAAAGTGCTGCTCATGTTTTAAGTTTAAGCTCAATAAGCTACATGACTTTCTACATGGTGTTCACGCTCCTATAGGCTGCTTATGCTGAATTATTGCTGTCATTCCCCTTTTAGTGTGAAATCTGAGCCAGTTAATGCATCTACCTTATTTCCATTCAGAGTAGAATGTCCAAACTCAAAGGACTGAAAATAAAAATCTACCTACAAGCTATGAAATATGAAATAAAATAATTGTAAGCCTCATATTTATAAATGAAGCAGTTTTTGACTTTTTAATAATGAGGTATTACATTTCAATAGTCCCTGACCTGCTTTATGAATGAATTCGCTCCACTGAAATCTATTTATTCTATTCTGGAGCAATAGCTTGCATCCCATCATATCTAAAATTTTTTTTCTCTCTAATGAGTTCAAGGGAATCAGAGTATTTGCTTTGGCATCTAGAATATTTGTATTTCCCATTCCATCATAATCAACAGCAGGAGAAAACACTAACCTTTCCTTGCTGTTCCTACCTCAGCAGGTTTGATAGCCAAGCACAGTCAGGTATGCTAGATAAATGTTTAAGAAAATAAGAATCAAAGTCTTGAGAGACTCAGTGCACTGTACATTGATAGGTAGCATGTTTGTCTGTCCAAATTAAGATGTCATACTTGCATATAAAGCAAAAACAAAATGGGAATTTTAGATCAACTAAGTTGATGGCAAACACGATTCAAGTATAGAAGGTACCAATAGGGCTTAAAAATTTGTATGACAGTATAAAGTGCATGACCACTTCATATTTTGGCCTCCAAAGCACTACCAGCCTTTATAATGATATATATACACATATATAAACCATCTGCCTTGTGCTTAAAGGAAGGTTTATTAAGCATCTCATTTAAGATATTAAGCACTACTAGCAGTGCAATATTAGTAGAAATTTGCAAGTTCTTTCACAAGTTCACATGGGGACAGCTCAAAGCTAAATTCACCATATTCCACAGGGTTCATGCATCACGGTACCAGCAAATACCTGTTCTCCATTCACCACGAATAATATTTTGCCAGCACAGATACTAAGTGTCCTGCACTATGAAACAGTTCTGAAGACAAATTGTCTGGTTTCAAGGAGCCCTAAGTCTTCAAATGTTACCAAAGTTGCTTACTACAGCTTTAACCTTTGTCATAAGGTATTCATTGCAAGTCCATATGGAGCTGCCCAACCTGTGTGTCTTGTTTCTTGAGAAAGCATTTGACAGCTCTGTTTTTCTCAAGTAGTTTGCTGCTCCCACAGATCAACTTGCACCTAAGTCCTGTGCCTTGCTGCTGTATTGCTAACCAGGAGCAACACAAACTCATGGGTTACCTACTGCAGCTGCCGTCTCAGGATCTATATCTAAGACTACAACAGATATGTTTATTGTGTGATTTCGTGCACACTCAGGACAGCTTCCAGCTAACTAGTTTCTGCCTAGAATACTGCTATTGGTCTAACCAGAGCCACACAGGACTCTCCAGGGACTTGCTCAGTCCATGCAATATATACTTGAGCCCATAAAGTCATGCAAAGTTCTGACTCTTGTAACTATGCTCTTAGAAGTAACCACATCAGCTAATTTAAAAATGTCTAACTTGGATATATCTGCCAGTCAAATGAGCAGTTCTCTTCCTGGTTATGGCTCTTTTCCCAAGGAAAAAAGTTCAGTCCATAACTCACAAAAACATTCAGTGGTCTAAATGTAAGTACCAAGTGCTATTGAAGAAGTTCCCGAACACACCTGAGGCACCTTCATAGGACTTGTAAATGAGACACAAGACCTCTGGGAAACCAAGCTCTTCAAGAGCTGCAAACCAGAGCACCTTAAGGTATCTCAAGCAATGGCGCAAGTTTGCACTGAGCAACTGATTCCACATTCAGTTTGATAGAACACTAAGTTGGAAACACTTCCTAAAAGTCTTCATTTTCTAACAGCTACTGGTCAAACAAGCTTAGACAAACCTGAAGGACAGCATCAGTAGCAGCTCTGGTAGCTTCTGATGAAGGATTCTTGTTATACCACCCACCTCCTTTCCCTTTCTTCATTTTCTAAAGTTTTCAGAGACTTCACTGAAGAAATATCTGTCACATGTGGAAATGCTGTAGCTGTGTCTTGAAATCTCTTCCTCTCTGAACAGCCCCTGTCTGGTACTTGTCCCAAATCCAAAGAGTATTTCCCCTTCAAATCTCCATGGAATTTTAAATAAATATAAAATCACAAATATACAAAGCATCAAGACAGCTCGCTAAGAACATCAAAAGAAATTATTCCATGATGAGTTCATTATTAATGTAGGCTGAGATACAGTCTGAAGCCATTAGTTCTTCATTTTTTGCAAGTTAATCTTGGAGATTTTTTACTACAGTTTTTCTTCAGGAGTTTTCTGTTGCTGTTTTCAGCAGTTGGTTGTCCAGACTTTTTCTGGAAAGTGTTTCTGATCTAAACAATATACTGATCTAATCTGGCAGTAGCCCTGTGTTTAATTAAAGCTTATAATATGTCTATATATTAAGAGGTTATTTTATCCCTTGAAACCCACATATAAAGCCAAATTCTTGGTTTGTTGGAAATGTCTTTTTTTGAGGTGGGTCCGGGCAGGGGGCACATTTCAAAATGTCATATTTCAAACACTTTCCACACAAGTAAATAAAAAGCTTAACTCCTCTGGGAAATCCCATATAATGGATTTAAAAGATGAACAAAATCCCAGTGTTTATGCAGTCTAATGGATAAAAAGGACAAATTTACTGAGTTATCACAATGGTCAATTGTAGAAGAAGCTGAAATGGGCCACATCTGACAACTAGTGAAAAATAACATTTGTGCCCATTAAAAAAAAAAAAAAAAAAAAAAAAAAAAAAAAAAAAGCACACACACACTCATGTTGTATTTCATATGGAAAAAGCCAATAGGAGTCCCCAGCCAAGCTTTTTTATCACTGTGCTATCTTGATTTATACTTTGTTTGAAGTTCTCAAAATGAAACTTTCAGTCTCTCATTCGCTAAAAATAAACTTGCCGTTGCTGGTTAAGAGGCAGCTGACGCAGGCAAAGTTCAAGCATTCAGCAGTTATGAAAAGAAAAGTCTAAGATTGCCCTTTAGTTCTGCAGAAAATACAAATTCTATACTTTTAAGATCCAAGTCCACAAATTCTTATTAATAAAATAGATTTCAGAAATCAACTTCAGCTGGACTATCTGCAGAATTTGCCCATTTTCAGTGAAAATTAAGTGTTACTAATGGAGAAACACAGTCTCCATGTACATTTCAGCATATGTATTTCTAGGTTGAAGCACGGATAAATATTGTACATCCTTTATTATAAAATGTACCCCATACACAATATTTCTTTCTTCTGTAGATGTAGACTATTTTTTTTTTTATCAAGCAAGCTCTAAGGAAATTCAGTAGAGCATGACTTCATCGTATAGTTTATTTGTGTTTTTACTTAGCTGGCATTCATTCATGAAACCCTCTTGCCTCTGGGAAATCACAGTACTTGACACTTAAACTGGATGCCCTGCTCTCTATTGCCTGGAATAAAGTTTTAACTTGCAGTCGGTTAACAAAAGGGCTGCAGGTTGTATTATTTGAGTGTTGCCAGTCAGCCAATGCCTTCCCACCTTTCCCACATATGCTTGTCTCAAAGGATAACCAAGATCCCTTCTCACCTGCTGAGAGTCACAAATAGGGACTCTCATATCCTAGGATAAGGAACACAGCATGAAGTTTGACTCTGAACTGAATAGGGGAGAATATGAACAATCTCTCTGCTATTTTTTTTTAAATAATGATTTAGGGAAACCTCTGCCACAAATAGCTTATGGTAGTTAACTGTTTTGGGACTCTGTGACTAGATCCACACTTGCCCTACTGCTTAGGATTCTAATTTTCACCCCAGAAAACCTATTGTTTCTATAGGTGGATACACTATCACCAATGCAAACATGATTTTGTATAGCTGCTATTGCACTTAGCATAGGCCAACACTTTGACTTGAATGTTAGTTCCTGACCTAGACATTATAGTAAGACATACCCAAACAGACAATGAATATAAACCACACAGCATAAAAGAAGCTTTCAAGAAAATGAATTAATGACTTGAATATCAGAAGACCCAGATATTTTCAGACCAAGAGAAGTGCTTCAAAGGACTTTTTATAAGAAAAGAGTAAGTGCCTCCATTCCCATTTCAGGTGCCCTCCTCCTTATATCAAAACAATTAAACCTGAGCAGCTACTTGGACTTCTGCTCCAGAAGGTAGGGAAGAGCAAGTCTTCCACATAGGACATATGAATATTCAAGTTTGTCAAATAAATAAATAAATAAGCATAGATCAAGATCAATGCACATTTCCACTTGATAACTCTCCCTCCTGAGCATTAACTTTTCGTCAAATTTTTTTTTCTATCAGCTTTTTTTATTTATATATGCTCACAAAATGTAAAAATATTGAAAATAAAAGTTCCATCTTGTAAAAAGTTTTGTTAATTCCTTTGGATTTGTTTTAGCTTCATAGTCATGTTGTACTGAGGTCAGTCCTGTGGGATTGCATGATATTTAAAGCTTACCAGCCATATGTCATAATTAGAGTCAGATACTTAATTTCCAGCAAATAATGTATTGAAGAATCTTCTCTTTATCCTCTTAAGATAAGTGGTTAAAGTAGAGAAAAATCAGAAATTATCTTAGGATATGATTCCTTAACCTAGAAGGTAGCAGAAGCAGGAAGATAAAAGCGGAAAAGTCACAATCCATTAGACTACCCCACATGCACGGGTCCTGAAATTCCTTATTGTCCTCACCTTCTGTGCACACAACTTCATAATCTTTTAAAATGCCTCAAGGGGCTAGTTAGCTCAGAAATTCACAAAGCCAGCTATGAAAAGCAAAGAACACTGAAAACACATCAAAACTAGAGACTATGTGTTCAAGGGATTCTATTTGGCAACTAGGTTTATTTTAAGCTCTAGTATGAACACTGTTAGACCTACAAAATCAACAACTTCTGCTTACATTTCTTTAAGTCTCAGAACTGGGATAAGCAACATTTAGGCTATGTTATAGGCTGCTTCAAAAAAGGTGGAAGCTGTCTTGCTTGAAATAGTTACTAAATTAAAAAAAAACATAAGGGAACTATTGTGCCCAAGTTCTGCAGTCCAAAGTACATGTTACAGAATATGTGTCTCAATAATTCAAACTTTAAATGGTATGGCATTTCAAGCCTTAAAATAACAAAGCTACACCCTTGCAGAGGTTATACCACATGGGGGTGTTCATTTCCCTTTGTCTTAGATGCATAAGCTCAAAACCAACCCAATGCAGTAAATGATGTCTGCCCTATTGTCCTATATAAACACTCTTTTGTTATTCTTTAGTGAAAAGCTGTGTTTAAAGAAAGCTCTGTATGGATTCCAATAAAGAAACTAGTGTAAGAAAACTGGATTCATAAAATGAACTAGAACAGCTCTACTGTTACATTGACCAAGGCTAGAAAGCCAGCAAAGTCAGATAATATTTTATTTGGAGCTGAAATGAACTGTTGTGAACTCTGACAAACCAGCACTTCAAAGCATTCTGAACATACTGCCACGAGTATAAGGAAATTTATCATGACTAAGAGCCCGACTCTGACCCTATTTACACTGCCTTTACTCTGCTGACTTCAGCTGGATGGAAGATCAGAATTAGAGCCACTCAGGGCTATCTTTGTTCTCTACTATTTAGAGAAATACACACACACACACACACACACAAAAAAAAAGGAGGAAATCATGGCTGCCACATCTATCCCAGCAGCTCAAAAAGGTAAAAAGACAAAATTCTATATAATATTCAGCCTCATGGGTGGCCATGCAGGAACCAAGAGAACTCATGAAAAGAAAGATGTTAGATTTGGTGATATTGCTGAATGATTAGAAATCCATACTTTCAGGGAATGGGATACAGCCTACTGTTTCAAAGTCCTCTTGGAATTATTTTTACTGAACCTTAGGAATACACCAGCATGGATAAATTAAAATATAAGCTACAGTAAAAGTATTTTACTCTTTTCAAAAGAATTATGCATTTTTACAACCTCAAGCCTATTATGGACTTCAAGGAGACTAGCATATAGCCATTTGACATTATTAAGATGAGAACTTATTAAAGATTTGTGTGTTTCAGTACCCCTCTGGCTCTCCTGAGACAACATCAAGACCAATCTGTGCTATGCATTTCATGGATGTAAAGAATGGCCTTTTCCCCCCCCATAAATCAACAGAATAATGCAATAGCTGAATGCACATAAAAGCCAGAACACAAGAGGATCGTTATACAGCAGGGTATAAATTGTATTGCTAGATATCCCTAAATGGTCCTTTTCGGACCTTTACAATTTCCTAATCTATCCTCTGTATAAATGGCCTCAGACATGGAAAACTGTTGAAAAGTTGTGAAATTCCTTGATGGCACACACGTGAGTTAATAGTAAATATAGCATAGCCACCAAAAAGAATTCAAAGAGCTTTGAATAAAGAATCCCCTTAGATCTGATGTGTAATTTAGCTGACACATGGCACGTGAAACTTAATATAAAGCAATGCAAATTGGTTACAGAAATGCAGTTCAGGAGTAAAAAGCAAAAGGGGAAAAAAAAAAACAGAGAGGCTTAATAACACTGGACACCCAATAAAACAATCATAGAAACTGGCCTCCTGCCAATACAGTACAAATATACATGTCCATGAAAAAGATAGAGCAAAAATCCCACCAACACCACCCAGGGGGGCAGTTTTAATCTTAGCTATTGCTATGACATCATCAAGAGCCATTATTTCATTCCTTCTTTTTCCTCCAAAAATGAGGACAGCCAAGACAAATTACACAGTGCGATTGCTCTCTGTGCACTAACATACGTCAGCTCTGCGGTGGTAGAATTCAGTTTTTAGGAATTCATCAACATTGTGGGCTTTCAACAGCAAAATCCATTCTAGTTTGGGGGTCAGCTGTCAAGGCTGGGGGGGCCATCTCTAAGGTATACGACTATGCATGATCCCTATGCAGGACACCACCACGTTTATATCTGTGCTAATGGCCTTGTCTGGAAATGAAGAATTTTATTCTTCATGTCAGTGTTCAAGTCAGTGTTACCCTCTTCTGCTCCAGAAACAGCTAGGATATGTGAAATATGTGAAATTTCATCTCTGCAAGTAGTAAACATTGCTGGAGTGATTCAAAATACTTTAATATATAACTTGAAGTCTTTCTTCTTTATTTTTTAGTCACATCCAAATACTTTCAAATTCCACTAGATAGTGAGTCTCTAATGGGATTTCATAAAATACTTGCCTGTCATTTTCGGAAGTTTCTTAGACAAAACACTCTCTCATCTTCTTTTGCCCCACTATCTTTAAACATTCAGAAAGAGATTGTAATGCCAAAACCAGTAAAGAATCTTACATGCAGAATGATACAAGTGCTTCACCTCATTTCTTTACAATTAGAGCTTTGCAATAAGACATTGCCCTAACAGCTAAAAAGTTCCTTTCACTGACGTGCCACTGTAATGTGCTTTTGCAAATCTCTTGATGAATCCCAGGTTAGTTGAACTGCTCAATTATAGCCTTAGCCTAATCCTGCTAGCTAAGCATTAACACCGGCAACCTCCCACATCCTAATCCTGCCCCACTTGACATTGACCCATGCTCAGTCCCAAATGATGTGTGTGAGCATAAATCCATGCAAACAATATATTAATCAGCAAAAAATAGAAAATACTTATCAAAACTGTGGTGACAGTTTTAGCAAAAAGACACGACTCTCTCCAAACATAGGCTTGGCACATACAGGTTTGAATTCATTTAAAGAAATAAATACTTACAAAATGTTTTAAATTGCTGTAAATCCCATAACTAAGCTATTAGAAGGTGTCCTGAACATGATTTAAAACTATGGGGAAATCCATTCTGCGGTCAGATTGAAACTATTAGATTCAGGCAAAAAAACACAGAAAATGGAAAGACTTTTATGTGATAGGCTCTCATCCTCTATAATTCACTACAGCTTGGGCAAATGATTCCTTCAGATCTGCTGTTGACGGCTTAATATTCCCTATGATAATGTTGTCAGGTGATAACATGGAGCCAGGACCATATGCTTTGATCTGAATGGAAAGTTTGCATTGACTGCAACATTTGGAAAGAGATTCTCCTTGGAAAGAAAAAAAAATAGCTAAGCTGGAACATTAGCTGGAGAGCATTTCAATGGTCAAGATAGAAATACATCAACCTCAGAAAGGTCCAAGTTGCCTTCTCTGAAGAAGTCCTGAATCATGATGGAAAGGCAACCAAGGCACATTTGACTATTGTCAAAGACCCTGCCTCAAATATCATGAGCATGGATGTATGGCTTGCACAAACTCTTCTTTGAACATCTCTCAGCATCTCTCCATAACTAGAAGACCAATGAAATTCCTCTAGTTTTCCACATCCATCCAGCTAAACATGTTTTCAATTATTTTGCTGGCATAGATTGTCAAAAGGCTTCTTTAACTAAGGCCTTTATGTCAGGATAGTAAAATGTGCCTTTTAGAATGATATTGATACTGTTCTGTTACTGAGTGTCCGATACAGCAATTGCAGCAGTAAAAGAGTCCCTGGAGCTGGTGACAGAGGAAGAGCAGAACAACATTCCCTCTCACACTGAGATCTGGGACAATTTTTGCTGCTTGTAGACAGCGGATTCAAAAGGGAAGAGTAAAAAGATGCTATGGCATGACTTTTCCCCTCAGCTACGTATCAGTATTTGGAGAAGGTAGGAGTGCAGGTTTGGGCAGCTGACAGCACGGTTCATAGGAAAAATACAGGTTCATAAGAAAAACGCATTTGATACAAATTTTTCCATCTTACAGGGAACTTTAAATTTGAATAGGAACAGACATGTTCTGCATTGAACTCCAGAGCAGTTCATTTGGTGTTGAGGAGTTCTCTTGCCATGAGGAAAAGCTTTGAAGGGTCAAATTAGTCCAGTGAATCTTAATAAATCTGAGACAGCAGCCACAAATGCTGGCTCACAGAAAGAAGAGACACAAATATGAGCAATTCTTGCCTTCATAATTAAGTTCAAGTATTTTCCAAGTATTTAATAGACACTAATGCACCTATTTAGAGAGAGAGGGACCTGTGTGAAGTGCTTTGGAAAGCATTGATTCTTTGGACCCCTCCATCCTCTGTTTCTGTCCTGTTTACTATTGCTACCCATGTCATATTGCTATTTTCAGAATGTGCTACCTGCTGACAGTTTGCACACAAGTTATAAGCTCATCTCCAGAACATATTTAAATCTCATACCAAAATCAAGGGATCTGACCTGGCAAGCAAGGCAGTACAAAAAGTGGGAGGGGAGGAAAAAAAAAAAAAAAAAAAAAAAAAAAAAAAAAAAAAACCCACCATAACACAAGCTGGAAATTGGATATAAAAGTAATCTAACTGGAAATTCCTATACTTTAGAACTCTGATTAATTTAAAATTTGCTTTCAGGTATTATGTTTTCTAAAATTGCTTTCCTACTCTGGCTGAATTGCAGAGTTATTATCACCTACCTCAGGTGCCCAGAGATAAGCTGTGGCATTTGTAACCTGAGAATTATTCATATCATAGGGATTTCATTAAGGGCTTCCATACGATACTCCTATGTTTATGTGCACACACGCGTCCCATTGGTCTTTGTGTGCATCATCAAATTACCTAACTTTTAAAATTAAGGTTGGCTTTGTGCTTAATGCAGACATTCTGGAACTATCAGGTTGGAATAAGAGAAAAAATAGAACAACTAGATATCCTGAGACAAAAAGTACTAGTGTGCATGCGTATTAAATGCACTTAGAGTGGTCATTAGTTCCTTTAAAAAGATCTTTTTTGGAGTGCAACAAATATGCACAATAATCCAGTTAATAACATAAGAACTTGAACTTCAGAAGGAAAGAGAAGACTGCAGCTATCTCATATATCAGAATGCTCTCTGTATATGCAGACTACCAGCAACAGAAGCAGATAAAGCGCAAGCTGCCAACAAGTCCCCGTGGAGAACATGTTTGCAAGAAGTGTTCGGTCCCGAAAATGCTGTTTGGCTCTAGCTATTTTGCCTGACCTTTACTTCTCTTGTCACCTACACAGGGATTTTAGTTTTGAAAGCTACTGTATTTTGTCTGGTTTTGCCTGCTGAGTGGCAGATGACCATGTCTTATCAGGCCTCTGGGGAGTACTGTATAAGACTCCTATGATAGAGCTCTCAATCCCATGTGAACTTGGCTAAAGCAAGTTTTTCATTTAGAAATCATAAAAGACTTGTGCTATAAGGGCAGATCATTCACCACCAAAAAGAATACTTAAAAATTGTCCTTTACAGTTTTCCTACTTGAAAACACTTTTTTTTTTTAATCATTAGCATACCTTACATCATTACTTATGTCACTACCAGTTATACATAAATATGCTGTGCTGCTACAATGCAAATAGGTTGTGCTGCTTTTTAAAAAAAAAAGAAGTTTAAGTTTTCCCATATGCTCTCCTCTCAAATGTTTTCTTGTAGAAGAACTTCAAGACATATATACACACACATAAATATAAAAACTACATTAAAATCCCATCTAATTCCCAAAAGTAAAGGCTGAATAAGATGTTATCTATTCCTTCTGGAGACTAGCAAATGCCACTCATTATTACCACCTTTCCCCAGGTGTAAAAAGAGCATTAAGAGAAAATGAAAGAATGAATCGCTCTACGTAATAAGACTGTTTTCCTGCCTTCATTTCCCTTTCCTGCCTTGATTTTATCTCTATGGATACTAGATCAATAATAGACACAGGGAAAGTATGTGAATGGATTTATAGCATATAATAAATATGACAAAAACAGTGGGCATTATTTTATATTCTTATTAATAATATATTAATAACCTTTATTAACTTATCACTCCTATTGTTCTATTGTTTTCATTAGCATTATAGAATGAGTAACTAAGTGGCTACAGTTATGGAGCATGTTTTAAATTTGAAATATCTGTAAGATACTTAAGACTGATAAATATACATATGCTATATATAGGCATATATCTGAGCATACGGGTACTGCTCATGGACTTTCAGAGATTCAATATGAAAACAAAATATCCCTCTGAAGATCTTCCAACTTCAAGGAAGAGGTGCTACATCCCAGTTCGTCTGGCTAAGAGTGAGAATGTGGACAGTAAAATTATTACTCTCAGAATTCTGCAGTCTTTTCTCTAAATCTGTCACACTATCATGCTGTCTTTAAACTGTCAAGCCTAAAGTCTGCTTCCTTTTGCTCAAAAGCGCATCCATGGGGTTTGTTTTTCTGTTCTTGATGAGGCTGCCAATATCTAATGACCACCTTGGCATGGGCAGAAACTCTCTGTAGAGAAATGGTCATGTTTCTTTTTTCCCCCCAGACCATTTCGTACTCTACTGTTCCATTGTGTTTCTGGCACAGTTTCTGGCCAGGAAAGCATTTTGTCCTATGTATCATATGTCAGAGCACTACTATTTACCTGCTTACAATCATAATATTAACAATAGTCATGTTAACATTCTATATTTGCAAAATAAGACCCATATAAATCCTATAATTAAGGCATTGAAGAAAAACCCAGACATTGCTACTGTAGATTATGAAAAAATGGTACATTACGAAAAAAGTAAACCACTTTTCACTCCTTAGCTGTCCAGTGAAAGGATAATGTCATGCACCTATGCAATCCTCTTCTTGGGCTAACCTGGTCTTAAGCTTCATAAGCAAATACAATTATGCTATTAACACCTGAGTTTGAGATGATTCAGATATCCATGAGGACAGAAATCTTCTTCTTATCTTTAATGAGGGTTGCATAGAGCCTTTCTTTCCCCCCTCCCCCTCAAAAAAAAAAAAAATAAATAAAAAAACCACACACACAACACAAGGCTGGATAACTTGCTATGACTAAGAGCATTACATCTTTATTTAAGAATATTTAGTCCTTGTAAATTTTTCCAGCATTGGTGCCAGCATTTCTCATCTTGCTCAATTAAAAGAAAAGCAACAAAAAACAAAAAATAGTGAAGACCCTGGCAGGGCTCAAGCATGGTGGTTTCACGGTTGTAGAAATCCTAAAACTATCGTGTATTCTTCTAATGTGTGTTTGGGAGTGCAAAAGCAGTGATACCACTCACAAGTAGTTTAACATTTTACAGTGTTCCAATTTCCTGCCCTCGAGAGTTTTCTATCTTACATGACAAGGAACAAGAAAAGGTGGGGAAAAAGTGGAACTGAAAAAGCTATTCTTATTCTGACAGTAAATATTAATATTAGTAGGCTCAGGGCTAGTGTTAAGAAAAATTTCTTGTTAAGTGAAAGATACGGAAATACCCAAGACCCAGCATTTATTAAAGTACACTGAGTTGTCAGTATTAAAGTAATTATAAAGTAAATAAAGTATGGTATTTCTACTGATGTACTGATGGCATAGCTGTTCTGTTTAGACAGCACTACAAATGAGTCTGAAAAGAAATTCAAAAGTTAAAGGTATTCAAAAGTCAGCAGTGGGGGAAAAAAATGAAAAAAAATAAAACCAAAGAAAAAACCCCACACAGCACATAGAGCTCTCAGTTACAGAAGGGAGACAATTCAGAGAGCTAAACTGAAGTTAAGGAGAATTGAAAGTGAGTAAGTAAAGTTAAGCAGTGGAGGATCAGGCAGCGGTTGGGGGAGCGGGAGTTTTTCCTCTTTCTGATTCAGAACAGTAGGAATTGAAAGCACTATTCCATTGAAAAAATATGCAAAATGACAACAGTGGGGCCCAGCTTTCAAGTCTGCGTATAAACATCGGTGCTCAATTTTGAAACTTGTGGTCCTCAAAACCTTATATTTTGTTTTCAAGCAGTATACCCCCTGCCAAGAAGTCACATTTTTTTCTCCCCTCTTTAAATAAGCAGCCAGGGTAATGGCAAGACGAACAAATTTCATTTCTTTCTGTTCAGTTTTTTCCGTCTTTAACACAGCCTCCAGCAGGCCAGATGGCACCAATGCAATTGCTAGTAAGTCAATACATCTGGCCACATTCCTGAAATGACAAATCTGATGGATAGAAGTCCAGCTCCTATACAAAGCCCCTTTTCAGAACGCTCTCCCTGGTACTTGTCTGCTTTAAGCAAAACCTAATGTGCGAAAGCAAAATAAAATTGAGCTCTTTCAGCACCCCGTGCTAACGTTTCATTTGCAGTGTTTTTATTAACGCTGCTCCCTCGCTGCCCTGCTTCTGTAGCTCAACCTGGAGCTGGGGAGAGCATTTTTTGGCACACGCAGGCTCTGCGCGAAGGCCTCCACGCTCTGCTTGCCCTGCAGCCGTGAGCAATTCAAAGCAGGTTATAATAAACACTTTGGAGTTTTTCTTCCCCTCATTAAGATTGTTTAGGAAATTGTCCTCCAAGGCGGGGGACAAGCTAAGAAAAGCCGGAAAGAAGCAAATGCTTCTTTCGCCCTCAATAATCTCTCATCGGGCGAATTACGAGTTGGAAATACGGGTGACCTCTTCCCGTCGGCAGCGGTCTGCAGCAGGGCCAGCCTTATAAGGCCCGACGGGCTCGGAGGCGCACGCAGCAGCACCGAGTTATTTACACTGCTCATACGAGCGGCTGGAGGCGGCCGGGCTGACCTGCCTCCCCACGGGATGTACATCAAAAAACTAGACCCACAGCTGACTATCTTTTATATAGGTACAATATATATTCCTACGTGTGTGTGTGCGTATATATATATGTAATATATATAAAATTCAGGGAAGCAGCTATCATTAAATAAATGCAAAAGTCCAGAAAGGGTGTCATTACCCCAAAGAGCCACTCTAACACGCAACCACTCTGTGCATTGAAACACTGCATAAGGTGCAGGGCTTTGAACTTGCCTTATGCCATATTTATTCATCACCAGCAGATGCATGACTAAACCGTTTTTTTCACTGCAACCACTGGAATGATAAATAACAAATGATAAACATACTGTTGAATCACAAAAATCCAAGTTACTTAAACATGAAGTAGATGCAATTCTGCTCTGTAAGGCAGTATACAAATTAGCCCTTTGTCTCTTGAGTCAATCTGCTGAAATTGCCAAAAAAATTCAAGGAGTAATGGAGACATTAGAAATGAAAATTCAAAAAATGAAGAAACTAATAAATACAGGAATCACAGTAATTAGCAATAGTGAAGAAAAATCCATTATATCCAAGTAGGGTAAAGCTGGAGTTATTGCACCTCAAATACAAGTCCTGCAAGTTTCTCCCCACTGAGCACAGGGCACTGCTGCTTGCAAACCAAGCTGAACACCATCTCCAGAAAGTTAAGAATGCAACAGACAAACACATATGATTTGGTACCCCATCTCCAGAAAGTTAAGAATGCAACAAACATGTATGATTTGGTACAGTTTTTGGGCATAAGAACAAGAATGAAGGCAGTGAAGCTCTTCCAACCTTTCCTCAATGCACCCGGGCTGCATTTTTTTCCCCCCTTTCTTTAAGGGGGCAAAACAATTCAGGTTGGGCATTGCAAGGAGACCTGCTGCATTCAGCGCTCACCTCCAAATAGCCCTGGACATTCAGGGCCACATCTTCTCCGAATGTCCCTGTCCTATGCAGACATCTGTTGAATGGCAGAGCCAGCCTGCAGAAGTGCTTCACTTGGAAAATCAACTTCTTTGACCCATTAACAAAAGCAACCTGCTGATTTTTTATATTTGATAGTTCAGTATTATCAAAATTGGTCTTCTGTGAGTTGATTTCTTTGCATCTAGTGTTTCTATGAATAATAAAAATAGAGAGCCACAGCTAGCACACAGGACCAAGGATGCACAATACAGATTTAACACTTATCTACACACATCAGAGAACTACTCAGAGCTTAGGAAGCACAAAAAGAGAGTCCAGTTTCTTGACTGCCAGATCCCATTTAACCAGCATAATTCTTTGGACTGGTACTTATCAAATGCAGGTAATGTTACAGATAGTCCTTAAGAAGCTGCACTGAACTGAGTTGTTAGCTAGAAGCCAGGACCTGTGATTCTGGTAAAAAGCTACTAGGATACTTTGGCCTGTTTCCCATATGCTGGTGGAAATAGAAGAGCTTTTTATCCCCCCACCCCGCCTCCTTTTCTTTTTAATATCTTGCCAGATAACATTCGTAGTATGAGTACTTAGATGCACATTTTTCACATTTTTCAGCAAGCAGTGGGAATTTAGAATTATCAGTAATTTATGTGTAAACAATTTAAGCATTAGTTTAAAAATAGCATGATATTCTGAGTGCAAAAAATACCTTAAATGCCTTAAATATCACAAATCAGCAGAAAGAAGCAAATATTTTTCATTACTAGCCAAAACACAAATATACCTAGATAGACATATGTAAATACCTATCAATGGGCTGTTATATGTTTTCTTTTCAGACAGTGAAAGGATAACACTAAATATCCACCAGAAGTCTTCACTGATGTATTGCATGTCATTGTTTTCTGCACTAAAGAATTTTGAGGGACTTGTATGTGCATCTTTTTGGGTTCTATCCCTGAATTTATGCTTGGTTGTCATACCCATGCTCTTATTCTTGTTCCCAAGTAGAACTAAATAAATTGCTAGGAACTTCTGTTACCTCTGAAATATCTAGCATGGGTCAGTGAAATTAGTAACAAAATCACACATGCATAACCCTCTTATCTTCTGAGAGCATGTCTAAATAATAGCTTAGTCTGATATTATAATTTCAAGTACCACCAAGCATCAGCAAGACCCGTCTGACTGTTTTCTGACCATTTTAGCCTGAAAGATTAAGATGAAATGACATGGGTTGTTATAGGAAGAGTGTTTGGAAGACAGAAGAAATAGTGGATAACAGGAGAGAGGCATGAGAGGCTCTAGGAAGATAAGAGTGGATCCAGAGACTGAAAGGGCCTGGGTCTTCAGAGCTTTGCACCATCCTTCTCTCACCATCTCATTGTTTTGTCGATCTCATTTATTAACCATTATTTCTCCTAGAAATCTACTGCACCACTACTTTGACTTTTAGATTCCTTTAATCTCCATGGGTTGCTTTTTTGACTATACTTTAATATTATATCTTATGCAAATATTTTCTATTACTCTGTTCAAGTCAAATGACATTTTAGTTTGCCTCTTTCTTCTATGACTTTTAGATTCCTTTAATCTCCATGGCTTGCTTTTTTGACTATACTTTAAGATTATATCTTATGTAAATATTTTCTATCACTCTATTCAAGTCAAATGACGTTTTAGTTTGCCTCTTTCTTCTACGCATTTTTGCCTGCCAATTCAGAGAGTTAAATCACAGAATATTGGAGCATTCTAGAAGAGCAGTAAATATTTGCTTCCAGAAGGAAAAATAGAAAATGAACACTAGCTTTGAGTTATAAAGAATCCATTTAAATAAGTTATGGACACATATAGTCTAAGTTTGACTGATTTTTCAAGCTTCATTTTGCACAGAGTGCAAAATTTGTTGGCCCTCCACTTAATTTGCTTATTGGAGAGAAAGAGGTAAAAAAATAAGACTTAGAAATTACTCTGTTTTTGTATATTAGCCTTTTGATTCATATATTAGAGTTTAATGCATAATTGAGAAGGAAACTCATCATAAGAAGTTACCTTTCAGGATGTGAACATGTCAGGGAAGAGGAGAAAAAAAAAAAAAAATCAAAGGAATTGCTTGGAATGTGTTAATAATAAGATGAGCATGTAAATCCAGACTCTATAGGCACTTAAATCCCATTAGAGGTGGGTTTTTAGATATTAAGATGATGAGAACTGTAGAAAACAGATGCCATCCAGCCCTGGGGATTCTAATTACTGAAAAATTAGCATAGCCGAAAATGACATAATCCAGGTGAGCAGCTCTTGTGTGTTAAAGCTTGAGCATTATTCAAAACAATAAATAAAACATTTAAACAGATTGCCTTGCACTTAAGCAACTAGGCTGGGACTCTGGAGATCATTACTGCTTGCTGCAGTTTTGACACAGACACCTGTGTCAGGATGGATGTCACCTCTCCATAGACTTGCTTAAATTACTCTGTGCATTACCTAGAGCAACAGAGCCACAGTCACAGCAGAAATCAGGAATCATATAACATTATTATAACGCTATTGCCAATAGAACAGAAACCAGTTCTGACTATATTAGCAGCATAAATGAATCTGTACTTTTGGAAAGCTTTCCTCCATACAAGCATCACATCCTAATGCAAAGCTTCCCACTGTAATCTATTCCCAAGAAATAGAAGTCAGCAGTTTAACATGGGCACTATTACTTTCTGATTAGCGTATCAGAGATTCAACAGCATTAGCAAACGTAATGGCTCCTTATCTTATCCAACATTTTTTTCTCCCCTCTTTAAATAAGCAGCCAGGGTAATGGCAAGACGAACAAATTTCATTTCTTTCTGTTCAGTTTTTTCCAATCTTTAACACAGCCTCCAGCAGGCCAGATGGCACCAATGCAATTGCTAGTAAGTCAATACATCTGGCCACATTCCTGAAATGACAAATCTGATGGATAGAAGTCCAGCTCCTATACAAAGCCCCTTTTCAGAACGCTCTCCCTGGTACTTGTCTGCTTTAAGCAAAACCTAATGTGCGAAAGCAAAATAAAATTGAGCTCTTTCAGCACCCCGTGCTAACGTTTCATTTGCAGTGTTTTTATTAACGCTGCTCCCTCGCTGCCCTGCTTCTGTAGCTCAACCTGGAGCTGGGGAGAGCATTTTTTGGCACACGCAGGCTCTGCGCGAAGGCCTCCACGCTCTGCTTGCCCTGCAGCCGTGAGCAATTCAAAGCAGGTTATAATAAACACTTTGGAGTTTTTCTTCCCCTCATTAAGATTGTTTAGGAAATTGTCCTCCAAGGCGGGGGACAAGCTAAGAAAAGCCGGAAAGAAGCAAATGCTTCTTTCGCCCTCAATAATCTCTCATCGGGCGAGTTACGAGTTGGAAATACGTGTGACCTCTTCCCGTCGGCAGCGGTCTGCAGCAGGGCCAGCCTTATAAGGCCCGACGGGCTCGGAGGCGCACGCAGCAGCACCGAGTTATTTACACTGCTCATACGAGCGGCTGGAGGCGGCCGGGCTGACCTGCCTCCCCACGGGATGTACATCAAAAAACTAGACCCACAGCTGACTATCTTTTATATAGGTACAATATATATTCCTACGTGTGTGTGTGCGTATATATATATGTAATATATATAAAATTCAGGGAAGCAGCTATCATTAAATAAATGCAAAAGTCCAGAAAGGGTGTCATTACCCCAAAGAGCCACTCTAACACGCAACCACTCTGTGCATTGAAACACTGCATAAGGTGCAGGGCTTTGAACTTGCCTTATGCCATATTTATTCATCACCAGCAGATGCATGACTAAACCGTTTTTTTCACTGCAACCACTGGAATGATAAATAACAAATGATAAACATACTGTTGAATCACAAAAATCCAAGTTACTTAAACATGAAGTAGATGCAATTCTGCTCTGTAAGGCAGTATACAAATTAGCCCTTTGTCTCTTGAGTCAATCTGCTGAAATTGCCAAAAAAATTCAAGGAGTAATGGAGACATTAGAAATGAAAATTCAAAAAATGAAGAAACTAATAAATACAGGAATCACAGTAATTAGCAATAGTGAAGAAAAATCCATTATATCCAAGTAGGGTAAAGCTGGAGTTATTGCACGTCAAATACAAGTCCTGCAAGTTTCTCCCCACTGAGCACAGGGCACTGCTGCCTGCAAGCCAAGCTGAACACCATCTCCAGAAAGTTAAGAATGCAACAAACATGTATGATTTGGTACAGTTTTTGGGCATAAGAACAAGAATGAAGGCAGTGAAGCTCTTCCAACCTTTCCTCAATGCACCCGGGCTGCATTTTTTTCCCCCCTTTCTTTAAGGGGGCAAAACAATTCAGGTTGGGCATTGCAAGGAGACCTGCTGCATTCAGCGCTCACCTCCAAATAGCCCTGGACATTCAGGGCCACATCTTCTCCGAATGTCCCTGTCCTATGCAGACATCTGTTGAATGGCAGAGCCAGCCTGCAGAAGTGCTTCACTTGGAAAATCAACTTCTTTGACCCATTAACAAAAGCAACCTGCTGATTTTTTATATTTGATAGTTCAGTATTATCAAAATTGGTCTTCTGTGAGTTGATTTCTTTGCATCTAGTGTTTCTATGAATAATAAAAATAGAGAGCCACAGCTAGCACACAGGACCAAGGATGCACAATACAGATTTAACACTTATCTACACACATCAGAGAACTACTCAGAGCTTAGGAAGCACAAAAAGAGAGTCCAGTTTCTTGACTGCCAGATCCCATTTAACCAGCATAATTCTTTGGACTGGTACTTATCAAATGCAGGTAATGTTACAGATAGTCCTTAAGAAGCTGCACTGAACTGAGTTGTTAGCTAGAAGCCAGGACCTGTGATTCTGGTAAAAAGCTACTAGGATACTTTGGCCTGTTTCCCATATGCTGGTGGAAATAGAAGAGCTTTTTATCCCCCCACCCCGCCTCCTTTTCTTTTTAATATCTTGCCAGATAACATTCGTAGTATGAGTACTTAGATGCACATTTTTCACATTTTTCAGCAAGCAGTGGGAATTTAGAATTATCAGTAATTTATGTGTAAACAATTTAAGCATTAGTTTAAAAATAGCATGATATTCTGAGTGCAAAAAATACCTTAAATGCCTTAAATATCACAAATCAGCAGAAAGAAGCAAATATTTTTCATTACTAGCCAAAACACAAATATACCTAGATAGACATATGTAAATACCTATCAATGGGCTGTTATATGTTTTCTTTTCAGACAGTGAAAGGATAACACTAAATATCCACCAGAAGTCTTCACTGATGTATTGCATGTCATTGTTTTCTGCACTAAAGAATTTTGAGGGACTTGTATGTGCATCTTTTTGGGTTCTATCCCTGAATTTATGCTTGGTTGTCATACCCATGCTCTTATTCTTGTTCCCAAGTAGAACTAAATAAATTGCTAGGAACTTCTGTTACCTCTGAAATATCTAGCATGGGTCAGTGAAATTAGTAACAAAATCACACATGCATAACCCTCTTATCTTCTGAGAGCATGTCTAAATAATAGCTTAGTCTGATATTATAATTTCAAGTACCACCAAGCATCAGCAAGACCCGTCTGACTGTTTTCTGACCATTTTAGCCTGAAAGATTAAGATGAAATGACATGGGTTGTTATAGGAAGAGTGTTTGGAAGACAGAAGAAATAGTGGATAACAGGAGAGAGGCATGAGAGGCTCTAGGAAGATAAGAGTGGATCCAGAGACTGAAAGGGCCTGGGTCTTCAGAGCTTTGCACCATCCTTCTCTCACCATCTCATTGTTTTGTGGATCTCATTTATTAACCGTTATTTCTCCTAGAAATCTACTGCACCACTACTTTGACTTTTAGATTCCTTTAATCTCCATGGGTTGCTTTTTTGACTATACTTTAATATTATATCTTATGCAAATATTTTCTATTACTCTGTTCAAGTCAAATGACATTTTAGTTTGCCTCTTTCTTCTATGCATTTTTGCCTGCCAATTCAGAGAGTTAAATCACAGAATATTGGAGCATTCTAGAAGAGCAGTAAATATTTGCTTCCAGAAGGAAAAATAGAAAATGAACACTAGCTTTGAGTTATAAAGAATCCATTTAAATAAGTTATGGACACGTATAGTCTAAGTTTGACTGATTTTTCAAGCTTCATTTTGCACAGAGTGCAAAATTTGTTGGCCCTCCACTTAATTTGCTTATTGGAGAGAAAGAGGTAAAAAAATAAGACTTAGAAATTACTCTGTTTTTGTATATTAGCCTTTTGATTCATATATTAGAGTTTAATGCATAATTGAGAAGGAAACTCATCATAAGAAGTTACCTTTCAGGATGTGAACATGTCAGGGAAGAGGGGAAAAAAAAAAAAAAAAAAAAAATCAAAGGAATTGCTTGGAATGTGTTAATAATAAGATGAGCATGTAAATCCAGACTCTATAGGCACTTAAATCCCATTAGAGGTGGGTTTTTAGATATTAAGATGATGAGAACTGTAGAAAACAGATGCCATCCAGCCCTGGGGATTCTAATTACTGAAAAATTAGCATAGCCGAAAATGACATAATCCAGGTGAGCAGCTCTTGTGTGTTAAAGCTTGAGCATTATTCAAAACAATAAATAAAACATTTAAACAGATTGCCTTGCACTTAAGCAACTAGGCTGGGACTCTGGAGATCATTACTGCTTGCTGCAGTTTTGACACAGACACCTGTGTCAGGATGGATGTCACCTCTCCATAGACTTGCTTAAATTACTCTGTGCATTACCTAGAGCAACAGAGCCACAGTCACAGCAGAAATCAGGAATCATATAACATTATTATAACGCTATTGCCAATAGAACAGAAACCAGTTCTGACTATATTAGCAGCATAAATGAATCTGTACTTTTGGAAAGCTTTCCTCCATACAAGCATCACATCCTAATGCAAAGCTTCCCACTGTAATCTATTCCCAAGAAATAGAAGTCAGCAGTTTAACATGGGCACTATTACTTTCTGATTAGCGTATCAGAGATTCAACAGCATTAGCAAACGTAATGGCTCCTTATCTTATCCAACAAGATTATCAACCAGCTCAATAAGCTTCACTTCTTTCCTGTTTTCTGGTCTGAGTTGGATTAGAAAGGTTTTGTTCTGTGTGGTTTGGAAAATGGATTTTAGAAAAATGTATGCAACTGCACACAATATGTAGCTACACTGTCATACATTTCCCCCCCTGCCGCCCAAAGTCTGACCCATGCTGGCTTATATCAATTGCAGAAATGCTGCTGGACTTCAGACCTGCCTAGGTTAATTTTCTCAAAATACAGCATGTTAGATAATTATTTCCCTGGATTTCAAAAAAAATAATATAAAGGTATCAGTTTTGACACATGAAGGCACCTATTCTGCAGGCTTCTAGCTCTTTATGTTGTAAAATACAGCACTCCTTCACTGCCTATTCGCAGCAACTGCATCTCCTCAGGTGCAGCGCAAGTGTCCCAGATTCACATATTCTCCTCCAAGAAAAATATTTCTTGGCATCTGATACCCTGGTGTACCTGTGTAATTGATCCTGTGTTATCAGTACTGCCCAGCATAAAGTAGTCCATTGTTTTTGTTATAAAAGAAGTTATATAAATACATACACAACGCATCACTCTCCAAAAAAGTTTTTTTTGGTAGAACAAGTAGCATATATGTACATAATTATCAAATACATACCCCATTGTTTTAGGTTTTATTTGAAGAGAAAACAAAAAAATGAGATCATATCTAAACAAGACTAAGCTGGGGCAATTATAAGTAAAGGCACTTTTCAAGGTCCATTAAGCACTAATCATACCTTGGATTAAGGGGAGAAGGGGGAACCGCAGGTCTAAAATTTTTTAATGGACATATATTATTAAGAAATTTAAGACAGAGACAAGTCAGTCTGATTGCATTTAATTTGGAAGATATGCATATCTCTTGCATTAGTCAGAGGACTCCTGATACTCCTGAATTTTTTCCCCTCTTATAACAAAGCACACAAGAAAGATAGTGAAAAATAATATTCCAGGAGGAGAGAGGAACACAGTCTTAATTAACAGCTAGTTTCTTCTCATTCTCCCCTAAAACCACAGTTTATATGACAACTCTAATATTCTCCTAACAAATTCGCAAGTTAATCATCTTAAAATATGTATTTAAGAGACATTTAACATCTCAATTCATCAATTGTCTTCTGTCAGAAAATACATAATGGGAAAGTATTTGCTTGAAATATCTGTTCCTCCCTGCAAAGCCTTTTTGAATTAAACAACATATCCAAAATCCTGTTGCTAGGCAAAAGCAAGGCCCAGCATGGATCAGATGGCCCAGTGTTAATATTCTGTGCTGCTTTTCTGTAGCAAAAAAAGAAAAAGTTTGTTCGCAGAGAGAAGAACCTTTATCCAAGTTTAAACCTATGAAAAAAGTGTTATACTTCAGCTGCGTAATATGACACTATCTTGGGTTAAGCTTTACTGGAGTCTGGGAGTATTTTTCTCATACTGTTTCAGTATTTGCATAGCTCTTCCAAGCAGTGATGGTCTCCCCACATTAACCATACCTTTGCATGCATACATTACTATGGTCTGTTCCCTAAGGCTTCCTTGAATAGTCCCCGACACAATTGCATGGAGTGAGTAAAAGTGTTTTCTATTAGTGAAGATAGTCCCTCCATCTGCAGTAGGCAGGTTGGATCAACAACAACTTCAAACATTGTAATGTGATAAAGTTATTTGATCAAATTTTGTTGATTTAAAGGTGTAAAATTTTGAGATTAACCTAACAGAGAGAATCCAATGATTTACTGTAAGAGGTTGGCAGCCTTGGATGGTGCAACTGGTAGGTTATTCAAGCACTAGTAGTCATTGCAACCGCTAGACGACTCAGCTTTGCTACTGCAGCACTTCCCAGTTCCATATTCTCTGCAAAGAATTAATGAGCATGCAGCACTGCTAAGACAAATACAGGTTTCTGCTCCACTGCTTGGATGGAAATATCTCAGAACAAAGCTGGAGAGGAAAGTGTCACCTTTGAATCGCAAGGAGGTTCCTGCTGTAGCACATATTGCTTAATGTAAACAATGACTTAAGAGACAGCAAAAGTTCACAGCTGTATTATAAACTTTCTTCCAGCCCCTCTGTTTGGGAATAAGTCATCCAAACAATCCTGGCGGTTTTGACTGCTCAAGAACGTTTATGGCTGAGCACTGCACAGATGATTTACTGCTAGGTCCCCCTTTTCCCCTTCAGTTTGTACTAAACTAGAAATTCATTCATTCTTTAATAGAGGACAGTGTACTTACCTCTTTTTCCCTTCTCACGAGAAAGCTTGTTTTATACTTCTTGTGAAAGAATTTGTGATGTCCAATTACAGCATGAAACTATAAATCCAAGTCTTAAAAAAAGTGTCTTTTATTTTTGTTCTCTTGTTCTAATGAGCCAATTGTCTAGGTATGAGTACACAAGTGCTTAGAGAAAGAAGATATGATGAACCACCCCGTTGCATCCCTGACGTTGTTGTGATAGATGCTGTTCTAACAAAGCACGTAGCTGATACTCAAAGCTGTTTATAAGCTTTAGGCCAGCTGGTTAGTGCTTGTGAAACAGTCTGAAATATGAAGCCAAAAATAGGCCCTGATGCATAAGGTACTTCAGCAGATATGTAACTTCAAGCACAAAAGGACACTGAAAGATTTCTTAAGGATATCTTAATAATTTTACTTTTACTTAATCTTTCATTTAGTCTATGAAAGCAATATGATGAAAATATTTATTTCTATATTGACCTGAGTGGAAGACCACATCAAAGGAAAGACAACTATCACTTTTAGAGGAAAAGGAGCAAAGATAAACAAAGTCCATATGAGTTTGTTGAACTCGCCCATCTGGACCCACAGCTCAATTCCTTCTAAACCTAAAGCCAGTATTACAACTGCTCTTATGCTACTGAAGTCACTGTTCATACCAAACTTCACTTTAGGAAATTGGATGGCCACCCTCCGATCCACCCTTCTCATGGTCTACTCCTTTACCAAGGCAAACATGCAAAAGTACAGTTCAAATTCAGATGTACAGTCTACACAGACACCTGTGGGTACAGGTCCTTCTGCTAAACCAGCAAACTTCTGGACCAAGCACAATTTCACCAAGGCTAACAAGACCCAGCAGGGATACAAGGGTTGGTCCACACAGGAGTTGTGGATAACTAAGGGAATAGGACCTGTTCTGGTTTCAAGTTTCTCCTCCCTGTTCTTTTATTACTTTTGCTTCTCACAGAAAGTGAAGAGGTATGAGATACTAGGAGCATACATCCATCTTTTTTATTTCATCAAGACTTTTTTAGTTGGAAAAAATGACAAATATTAAGGTGGTATGAATGTGGAATTGAAGAGACCTATTTTTAGGAGGTAATCTAAATGATTTTTTTTTTTAAAAAAAAAACAATAATTCATGTAAAAATACTTCTGATGAAAATAAAATGTCCCCAATAACATTCCCAAAAATGAAAAGTCAGACAGACCAGTTAATTTAGTTGATGGATTATTCACTCAGTTCTAAGCAGCACCTAGGCATTACAGGGAACATGATCATTTTTCCATTCATTACAACTAATCATGGCTGTATCCATAGTTTTTGCTGTTTATAGTAACAATATAAAACAGTTTCAGAGTATCCATCCTAGATCTGACCTATGTATGCATCATTCCAAGCGAGGTTTGTAAGGAATTAAGTTTTTTTGTACTAACAGGTTTAGCACCTGTTAAGAACAAACTTAGAACAGTTAAAGAAAGTCTAAAGAAAACACAATTACATATTCAGCAAAACAGGGATAATATTGGCTTTAGAAAAGCTGTAAAAGAAGAAATATTGGAGAATGGGAAAAAAAGCAGCATGCCTTTTACAAAGAGCAACCACTCAAGGCAAGTGAGATGCTCTCATTACAAAAGCATTTGAACGATGGTTAGTTCCTCTTTAGCTACTGAGCTAAAGACCGAGTTTGCTTATAACATAAGGCGTACCAGCCTTATAAAGCCGTCCATCAAACAAGTCAAGCTCAGGATTTCTGTACTAATGCCTCAAGCTTTGTGATTCCAGCTGTATGGCTTCAAATCATCAAGTGTCCTAGCTGCATAGTTCAACTTGCATCTCCAGCCTTGAAAGCTTAGTATGGTTTCCTGCATCCCAGCATTTCCAGTCTCCATACCTCCTGCTTTCATAACAAACAGTTCATTTCTGCTTGCAACAGCACAAGGGAGAGCACACGCCACCAGCTCCCAAGGAAAACACGCGGCAGTGGGTGTGCTGCCTTAAGGTCGCGTTGCACTTAGAGATAAGCCAAGCAGAAAACAAAGAGCACATTATGAGAACTGGCATAGCTGCTTCTGAGGTTTCCAGCACTTAAATAAGCTTGAAGTAGAGTGGATATTAATGACAAACAGCCCTTTCTTGATTAGCAGCTCTACCCTTGCCTTGCACAGGATGGATTGGGAGAGAACAGACCTTACTGATAACAATGCATTTGGCCACAATTCTGCTTGTGATATTAAGCAGCGAGGTGAAAGTTAGTAATACTGTAGTGCATATCTACAGTAGGAAATACTACCTAGGATAGGGCACGCAGACAAATTCGCCCAGGTAAATCACATACCAGGTTGGTTGCTTATCAGTCCATCATGCCCCACAAAGTCTTCCAAGAAGCAGGCCTGCTGGAGTGGGACATTGGGTAGGTAAGATACATTAGGCAAGACATGCTTTAAAGTGGTAGCACGTTGTCTACTTGTGTCACAAAATCTGCCATTAGAGGAACCTAACAAGCCTTTCTCAGAAAACCTCCCCCACTTGTGACATTTGTGAAAAGCTTCTGGTTCTTGGCAAGCAGAGCATCTCCGCGTTAGAAAAACCCTTTTATTTGTTTCATCATATTCTTCTCAATTTGTGTTGATATAGAAATTGTTAATCTCCATTTCCTTTCTCTAGCCTGCCAAAATAGTAATTAAATGCAAAGGTGGCTGATTAAAGTCTCAAGGGAACATAAATTTTGGCACTGTTTTAGCTTTACACACTAGACTATGCAAGTTAAACCATTTCTTTTAAAAATCTATCATCTGGAATATACTATCAAAAATGGCTTGTAATACACAGGATAGATACAGAGCAATGGTTTAGAAGAGAAGAGGATTCTGTACCTGTGAGGACTACAATCAGATCTGTTATTTGGAGAAAGAAGTATGAAGCTGTCACAAAAAGAGTCTCCTTTTCTAAACACTACTGAGGATATGTGGAACAACATGCCTTCAGCTGAAAAAGAGTCTGTAGAGATAGTGTAGAAAATAAGGGAAGTTTATGGCAGTGCTTGACAAGAAGCAAGTATACTACCCCAAAAAGAAAGAGTAAGGCCTTATCACTCCCACCAAGAATAAAACTTGATAAAATATTGGAATCATCTATTGTTTTGTTAAGGTAAAAACACCAGAACTAACCTCTCAAGATATTCTGTTAAAGTTATTGTCAATTAGACATTAGCATTGGAAGTGAAGTAGCATTTATCAGGTGACAAAGACTGAAAAATTGTGCAAGGATAGATGTGGGGATTTCTCCAATTACCACAGGATTGTTTTTATTCTCAGAGTGGATAATATTTTAGTTGCAGCATATTCTACATCCCTCTCTTGCTATGAGGGCACCATTGCAAAATAGTACTTTTGTAAGCAAAAATTGAAAATACACATAAATATTGATTAAACATTTTAATAGAGAGTTCTGGGGTCATTCTAGGATGGTTCTGGCATCGACTTGTGTGCCGGTGAGAACTGCTCAGAACTATGTGAAAATATCAATCAGAAATGGCATGTGAAATAAATTCCTATTTTACAAGCAAGATGATGCTGGAATTTATCACGACTTGAAACCAACTAATTTTTAAAAGCTTCCTTGAAAGAAAGGACCTCAGAGCCCCAGTCAGTAACAGGCCTACCAAATTTTCCTCCATAGGCTAGTTAGTGCCCCGTTCATTCTAGGGGATCTATGGAGAAGTTCCAGTCTGTTTCCCTAACAAGCCTGGTCAGCAACAGAATTGGCAGTTTTATTGAATGCGTGGCATGCACATACATCTTCCAGAGAAAGTTCTTCCTTCAAAGCTGGCTGCTTCTTTTTCCTCTCTTCATGTATCTAAGTTACAGTGCATGTGCTCTTTATGCATTTCCCCTGCTTAGAACAGCTTTTATGGCCATAAGCCAGGTCTTAAACTACTAAGGAGATTCATATTAAAAGCAGCATTCTGGCACCTATGTTCTTAGTTTCTATGGTCCTGTGATGCACAGTACAGCTATAAACTGCATTTGGTTTGCAATGCTGTCTTTCTTCAACGGATGAAGACACCATATATAGACCATCCCTTTTGGATCTTTTTATAGGGGGTTTATTTCACTAGGTATTTATTTCAAGCACCATAGGAAAGCCAAGGATAAAATTGGAATGAAAAGGAAATTTTTGAAGTAGGATCAACTCAGAAGATCTATCAGGAAGCATGAGGGAGCAATCAAACCATGAAGATTACTCAAGACTTTGGATGCACTAGGCCTTAAATGACTTATTTGAGAAGACACCACCAGGAATGGAATAGAGGCAGACAGGACTGGCAGTTTTTGTATTGCCGGTGGCTTCACCTTTCCCTTCTCAATTGCCCTCACTCTACAGAAGTCTTCCTCTACACGCTCAGCTTCCAAAGGCATGGAGAGAAGGGGCAGAGAGACAATTCCATTGGCAAGTTTCCTTTGTGGAAGAATTTTAAGTGTTTAAACTACCTAGATTGTTTCTGAGGGATATTTGTGTAACTTGTCTCAGGGGAAGAAGGAGAAAAGTCTCAGAATCCTTGTGAGGTCTCAACTTTTTTGAAGTTCTTGAACCTTCAGGAAAAAAAAAAAAAGACAGGCATGACAAAAATAGCTTTCATATTTTTTCTATTTGTCTATAGTGAGTACAGACCACAAAAGCAAGTTTAAACTCTGCTCTCTCTTTGTCTAATTAGTCAAGTGAGGCAAATATTCTCTCTCCAAGGTGAATAAACTTGAGCCATAAGTAAAGTCCTGCTTAAATATTGACACAGAACAGTATATTCTCTACTGCCCACTGTTTTGTTAGCAATTAAAGTATTAGATAACAAGGCACATGTACACAGCTGGATGAAGAAACCTCACATTTCTGAACAGCTTCCCAGTTTCAAGAGTCGGCATGAAGTCAAAATGACCTTTATCTTGCCAGTGTTAACAAATTTAGATTAAACATACAGATACTAAATTCCTTGCATGATTTATTGACTCTGTAATGTTAATTTTTGTACCCATACAACTCATACAGTCTCATTTTTACTAGATCCTGTATGAAGCAACATGTCAAGTATTTGACAATACTGAAGATGAATAGGATGGCTGATTTTTGTCAATTTACCTGCAGCTCTAATCCCTACCAGGGTAACCTGGGAATGTCCTGGGGCTTGGGAAAACACAGGCTCCACCTTGCAGCCCAGCTAGGCACACAGATCTCTCTCCTTAGCAGAAAGAAGGAGATCATGGATGCAAACAGCAAGCTTCACTATAGTAAGTTAGAAAGAAATGTGAGTGCCAACACTGGAGACACAGGTTTGACCTGCTTTGTTTAAAGAAGCACCAGGCTAAAAAGAAAAAGCATGGAGAGGTAGGGAAGAATGAAATGCTGAGAATATTCCTGTAATTTTTTTCCTGCTCAAGCATCTTAAGAAGACACACCATACTGTTTAACTTTAAAACTGATATCTATTTCCTTGCAGCCAATAGCAGTGCTTCAGTTGTATCTGTTTTAAATATTTATTTACATATTTAGATAATACTTATAGTTCCATTTTCCCTGGTAGATTGGTAGATATTCTACACAAAAGATAGAGAAGATCTATATTTACATAACTTTCTTAAAGAGAAAGAGAGGGAAAGGACAAGTGGGTTTGGTCACTTACCCAATAAGACTGTATAAAGGTATTAGTTATTACAGCTTTTGCTAATCATATCCCAAAACACACATTTTCCAACTCCTGTGTTCAGAAATGCCAAATTCACAAGACAGTACTTGTTCAATCTCATCCTTCACCACACTCAGCAGTCACACTCCACAGAACTGCTTTTATCTAATGCATCAAGAGTTCTACCTGAAAGGTGCCTCGAAGTCTAGCTATTATATATACACATATACAAAACTAATTCCTTCATTTAGAATGGTGTATATATATGACATTAATTGCTACCATACTCCTTCATACGTGGTTTCACACAGGTTGGAAGCTAGTAGAAAGACAACAGTAGACCAAAGCAGTAGTAGTACTAAAAGACAGGTCTTCTCCTCCTCCAAGGAAAGCCACACTGCCATCACATGCCCTTGAGTCAAGCAAATCAGCACTAGCCAGTCCCTAACAGGGTCACCCATAGCCTTGGATCCATCTGCAGGATGGAACAGCAAAAGAAAGGAGCAGCACATGGTCCCATTACTCCTCTCTGGAGCATTACTTCTTTCTCTAGCATAAAGAGCACGTTAAAAACCAAGCCTAAACAACAAGCTCCTCTGCCCCCAACCCCTAAGAAACAACCAGAGTCCTTCACCCTCCCAACATACCCCAAGCACTGGTGGTGGCAATGCCAACAGAGACATACCTGCTCCTCAAGGAGCCTGACACCAGTTTGTCCTATCCTGCAGAGCCTGCAGCACTTCTAGGGCACAAAATACCCTCACCCCAACCACCTGCTCAGCTTTAATAGCAATCAGCCCTGGGCAGGTGGTTGCTGCAAAGGCTTTTCACACCTGCAGCTCTGACTAAGCACCTAATGCTTCCCAAGTCCAGCTTTGGACACGTTATGGCCATCTTGTAATATCAAGGAATATTTTAAAAGAGCCATACCTACCTGATGGGTGGTATCATACTGTCAGATGGAGCAGGAGATCTGCTACTTATCCTAGAACTATAATAGCTCCAATGATTTTTATAATTATATAATACAGAAATGCATTAGGCTTTTATTTGTTAATAGCTTTATAATAGCTTTTATTGTATTATTGTTTTATAAAACTTTATAACGATTAATTTCTATTGTGTGAATTGTTTCATAATTGCTTTTATTTTTAGAATAGCTTTTGTGTATTAATATTGTAATCTAAAAAAGAGTGGTAAAGCACACTTGTTGTAAATGCAAAACTGAGTGAGTTGTAATTGAACCACAGAAACTATGAATTTTGAAGCTCTTTCAGTTGCCTGATGAGTACCTTGAGTGAGAGTATTGTTGCATTAACTACAGTCCATCAGACTTGATGAGAAGACTTTAAATCTTATTCTACTCCATTTTATTTCTGCAGACCAGGGGATATGGGCTGTTCCTGAAAGGTTCTTTATGCAGGACAAGATACTCAATAAACTCAAAAACACATTGAAAAAAAAAAACAGCATATAAGGTATTTCCGAGGGGTCAGCCACATGTAAATGTTGAATAGCTGGGGTGCATGGTCTCTGTTTTCCCACGACTTCTCCACACCTGGATGCCTATAGCAGAAGTCTCATAGTGAAACTAAGTAACGACACGCTTGTCTCCAGAAATATTCCTTTCAAGGAATATTTCTCAGTTATGCACCCCAATTTACAGAAAGGTACAGCTGTTGAGCATCAGAGTGCTCAACATCATCTACCTACTGCATCATTTAATAGATGGTTTGCCTCATACTATACTTTAAAGACTTTGAGCCTTCATTATTATTGCTGCACTGCTTTCTGGCATTACGAATTTGTCTTTCGGGGCAACAGCAAAGTATTGGCAAAGCAACACAGAAAAACAAAAGACTCCCCAAAACCTAAATGTCCTGGATTTTGCAATAGTCACTATTAATGATACTAGTAGCAAGCATCCATTCTCAAAGCCACTTCATTCTGCTTTCAGAACCAGGCAAACACTTTTGGAAAGGACATTGCTTCAGAGCAACATGCCAGGCAGGTTTTTCTCATTTGACATATTAGTAATTAAGGTAACAACAGCTTTAGCATGGGAAAGACATACACAAATGGGAGGAAAATTCTATTAATGAGGTGAAATATAGGGGCATGGCCAGAAGTTCAAAAAATTGCTTGAAACAGTGATTTAAAGCTCATATGGGGAGCATTTTCAAACACTACAACATGGCAACTACAATCCTTAAATACACAAGAGAGCATTGGCTCGGGCTGGTATTGAGGCCTGATTTCACCACCTGGAAGATATCAGTAGATTGGCTTTTTATTTTATTTCTTTTTTCTTTTTCTAATTAACTAAGTGCAGAAAAATATTGACATAATTTTGCTCACAGAATCATAGATTCAAAACAGCCTTTACAGGTAGTCCATGGAGGTGTTGAAGTGGTCCCCAAACTCTTTACTTTTAAAAGCTACTTTAAGAAATGACTTTGGAAGTAATAATCCCATTTCTTTCTCTGAACTGTTGCACAATCTGCAGGCCTCCTTCCAAGCTGTGTTTCAATAGCAAAAAAAGGTTAGGACAGATTTTAAAATCCCTTATGCTTTTGGTACAGTCAAAATTATGAAGAAAAGTTTCCTTATTACTAGATATCTTCACAGCACATGAAAACTGAGCAAATGAGAACAAATATTTGTAAATTTACCTCTTCTAAAAGAGAATTATTTTGTAAACAATGGATACAACCAGACACCACAACAGTAACTCATTCCTGCACTGAATGTGTGGGGCAGGTACAAAATTCAGCTTTTTGGTCAGTTGGTACAAAATAAAGTGCAGCTCAAGGGCTATGTAAATTGATGCAATTTCCTTGGATATTTATTCATATTCACTTATACATCCTGATGCTCTCATTTACCTTGTTAATTCAGAAATTTAATTTAACTTTTAATATGATCTCGGGAGATAACGCATGCCCTTCTTACTTCTGCAGTGATAGTTGTCTCTCAAAACTGATCGATATAAACTGATCGATGACATTAACACACGAAGCTTTGCAGAAGGCAGGGGAGGGCTTCTGCTTTAACTTCTGGAAACGCGTGCGGGAATACTTTAAGAAACCCCTCAGACTCCTCTGCAATGTAAGCCTGATCTAGCAATTCATGATTCTGACTACACTAAAAGGCTAAAGGAGCACAGACCTACCACACTGTCATTGCGTTTTTGGTTTTCAGCCGTACAGCTGTTAACTATTCTTGGGACTAATGTTTATCTGTTGCCTCTTAGGCTTATTTAGGAGTAGAATGAACTCCCCGATTGCTCAAACAATTGTCTAGAGTATTTGTCAGATTAGGCACCTGAGGGTAGTGAAGTCATGAACGGATTGCAGCATGTTTGAATATTGTCCTCATTAGAAATCATTACAGGTTTTCTTTTCCTCTATTGCTTTACTTCCTTTTCTTTTCATTAATGGATTGCCCATATGGCTGCTAGTCACTTACCATTTTATCCAGTGCTTCTTAGTAAATACCCTCATTCCTCTGCAATAACACCTTAATGTTATGCTTGCCCAAAGCTTGTCCTTTTCCATTCCCTGCCTTCACCTTAGAGCTCCCACTCCTCTTGTGCTGTGTGTTGACTAAAGAACTTGTGAGGCTACTCCCTGAATGATTTATAACCTTCAGCAAAAGGCAAATATCTTTTCTAATATTTTTTGTAATGTTGATCTCAGGTTACACTTACAAGGCAAAATTATCAACACTAATCCTTTCCTTGGTCATCACTTCAGCAGTTTTTATGATTAGCCAGTAGTGTTGTAGTCCTTTTTATTATTATTATTATTTCCCTTCTTCTTGGAGACTTGAACAAGCACCTGTAATGTAAACATAGCATACACAAAACTTTGATTCTACTGAAGCAAATGATTTTAAAGGGTTTTTTTTTTTCCAAAATGTTCAGAGAAGGGAAGAATTCAGTACTCTTAGTGTGGGAAATATACAGAAAAGGGAATGTGTCCAAGATGAATTCAGTTCAGAATCAAAACAAATGCTCACCAGGTCTAGTCTGAATCACATTTTTGATCTGTCATGATTTCACATTGCCAGAATGATGAGAGATTCCTGCCGTCTCCTGTGTTGTCCAGAAAGGCGTATTAATAAAACAGAACTTGGAAAGTAGTTAAATAAAAAACAAAATGCCCTCTAGAGTTAGTCATCAGCTATTAAAAGTGATTTGTTTATACGCTGTGTTTGCTGTGGATCTTGTCCTCGTTGGGACATCTCTGGCACAAGCTCTGCTCTCATTACCAGGAAGGTAACCCGGAGCTGTGATGTGTCCTCCTTGCCCTGGGCATGTTCAAGCCTCCAGGAGACACCTGCACCTTGGCCTCATGTCTGGGTCTTTCCCAACACGGGAGGCTCCTAGAAAGCCTTTTGCACAGACCATCTCATTCCCACAGAAGCCCTGAACCTGGCGTAGGGTTGACATTCAGTTTGATTTTGGTGGTAGCAAAGGATGTGCATAAAGCAAATATTCAAGAGATTCCTGAATTAATGCCAGAATCTTATAGTGCTGCTGTAAGAGAAAGGGAACCTCTCCATGTAGGAGTTGCATAAAGAACCTGTGCAAACAAATAAGGCAGATTCCGCTTTAGTCACCTACAGGGAGGATACAGCAGCCCCTTCCATGAGGTCCTCTCGAGTCACGTGCACCAAGTTTTACTTGCACAAAATCCCTTAGGAATAAGTGCAAACTGCACTAGTGAATCTTAGCCCTAGCTGCAGTTGTACACTGCCCATGCATTTAGTCATGCACTTGATGAAGAGAGTAATAAGTCAGGAAAAATTACAGATTTGATTTAAACACATGAAGCACAATCCAAGTTGCTGATAGCCTCGGAAAAAAAAAATTGCTGATAAAGGATATAGAAGGTGTATTTTATTCCTTAAGCATTTATAATTTTTCTAGGAGTAGTATAACAGGTCCTCTTGGACTTATAAGACTACTGGCATTTTCATTGCATTCTGTGCCAGGTCTGTACTAATATATACATAATTCTACAAAAATGTCACAGGCATCCAGGTATCATGCTGTTCCCTGTGTGTAATTTGAAAGTAAATATCTAATGAGAAGACATCTAAAGGAGGCTCCAATGATTTGCATTAATTTAGTCTTTTAACATGTGCCTCCTGCAGCACCAATGTGGCAATCGTGTCTTTTGATGAGTTCCTTTTCCCTTCATCTAAAATGAAATGTTCTACACTGATCACATTGAAGAATCAGTCATTTCAGATGTAAACTGCTAGTCGCTATGCTGACAAGTGATGATTACCTCAAGGGAATTTCTTCAGGCAAGTCATCTCGTCTTTATGTCTTGTGATATAAGGAATTTCATCTAGAGAA
>NW_010577420.1:103970-154660 GCF_000705375.1 Tinamus guttatus | reverse complement strand
GGTGTGATGGAAGGAGCAGAGATGATGCTCAAGGGGAGAACACTGCCAAGGGCCAAGGACGTTGAACATGGCTAGAAACAACTCATCGGACTTGATGGGACAAGAATCTGACCCAGAACTGCAGTTAGCAAATGTCCTATCATGCTGCATGTAGGCTCTCACACGCACAAATGTTTGAAATGTCACACCATTTACCGCAAGATTCCAGAAAGAAACCAACATTTTTTCCTATTAATTATATGGAACGATAATGACTGCAGTGAGGCAGCCCCTTTCTGCAGCTCTTCAGTGCTACATCCAAGGCTACGTGAGCAGAGCGAACACGCCAGAGGCTCCGGAGGCATCTTCCAAGCAGCTGTGGCCACCGTGTTCCTGTAGGGACAGCTGACTATTTAAAAGCAGTCAACACATTCCTCTCATGTGAAATTTCTCTGCAACTAATTATTATAATGAAATGGCTAAGTACATGGAAGATAAATACATGGTGATAATTTCCTGCAGATTGCCAGTCGCGGTGTCTGAGGCGCTCACGTGTATCTAGACGCACGTGGCCACGCTCGCTTGGGAAGGAGCTGCTTGGTACCTGCTGCACATTTAAGTCTCATGCTAAAAACCAACCATTCCATGCTTCAAACATTCTGTGCCTTTCAAATTCAGAGACAGAAACAACTTCATTGCTTTACTCTGGTGTCATAGGAAACTTAATCCAATGGGTGCTGGCCATAGTGCCCATAACTGGTTTGTAATGGCCTCTAATGTACACAGATTTTGTTGAGAGATTCCTGTTACTTTTGCTAATTTGAGTCTTGGGGATTGCCTCCCCAGCAGAGCAAAAACAGAAGTTTAGATGAAGATGAGGTTGTAATGAAAATAAAAAGCTAGGAGACTGAACGCTGGCCTTCCCTGACTGTTAAACACAGAATTAGGTGCATTTACACATGTTTATAGTTGTTTATAGCATTTGTCAGTGTGTATAATCTCACGGAATACTAAGCATTTCTTAATGTATAAACAGTGGAGAGAGGAGTAAAACTTTCAAAATATTTTGGATGTGTTATGTGAACGTTGCAATTACCTTGAGGATAAAAATCTGCACACAATAGTAACATGGCATTAAATCGAGACACTTGTTAATCTACTGGTGGTAGCAGACATACTGTGGAAATCAGGCCATGCAGAGCTGTTTAAGAATTGTTTGCAACTTCAGCATGCAACTTTGCCATGTTTGTAGCATATCTTTGCTATGAATTAATTAAGTGGGAATGTTTCCCCACCCTGCATTCAGGGCTGCTGTGCCTGCTGTTCCACTGAGAGAAAGCAGACATCATGCCCACAGGAACCATAAAAATTTGATGACTTTCCACTTTGTCACTTGATGTCCCTTTCACCCCCACTCCTACCCCAGGAGCCAACGCGAACCCTTCGAGATGAAATGGCAAAGAGATTATTGCCTCCCCCTTGCTTCTTCATTAAAAAAATTGTTAAACCTTCGGGTCTTCTTGACTGAAAATACTTTGGAAAAGCTGCTATCTTTTCTTTGTTTTCACTGCTTGCCTCTTGAAGCCCCAGCACGCTGACATTTGAAAAGGATTTCATGAGCAGTATCTGCAGCCTTCAGCCGACCTGATGGATTGTGTTTAATTGCATGTTGGTTTCAGAAACGGGGTGCCGTAAATCTACCCCTTGTCAAACAGAGGCGGTTGATTAATGGAGCAAGGGATGTGTGTAGTCGAGTTACAAAGAAATCTCTGCAAATATGAAAGGCTTTGGGGCCGGATGGTTTTTAGCTACTGATGTGGTGTGGGCTCCGGGCTGAGGCTGGCAGGGCAGGAGGAGGAGGAGGCTCCAGAAACAAGGCAAGGACGATAGGACTAGGAAAAGCCACTAACTTTCCCCAGACTTTCCCTTTTTTATTTATTCATTTGTTTTTGCAACACTAAGAATAAAGGGCGCTCAGCCCACACACTTGTTACTTGGCTTCCCAATTACATAATAGGTGGAAAAATAAAGATGAGAGTCTTTTAGAAAGGTCCATGACTTCAGTCTGCACCTGAGTGACATCCCTTGTATTTAGGAAAGTCAGTCTTGGCTGACTGGACGTGAAAATCTGGGGTGATTTAAGACTTGCTGGAACTCTTCAGTAGTGTAGGTGCTGCTTCCCAGCTATGCAGCCCATACAGACAAGGATGCACAGAGTATTTGTGAAAAGAAAAATGTCAAATGAGAGGAGCATGCAAAGCACTGCCAAATAGGAACAAAACAATCATTTTAACTCACAAAAAAAACGTTTCTTTAGATTTTTTTTATTGTTGTCGGTTACGTTTATACCGAATCCTCCAAATGCTGCCATGATCAGGTCTATTATAATGATGTTAGCCTCATGCTTTCACAATCTGCATCAGAGGCTGGAAATACAGGAATTCTAGCACAGATCCAGTCTTTATAGCTAGTTGAATAGAGATTAATATTTTATCTTTATGGGAAAATACCAAAAAAGTACATTGGATCACACTCCATTGACTCGTTGATAAATAAGTTGCATACCTCCTCTGAAGTAAACATCAGCTGAAGAATTTTACCATTTGGTATAACAGCTGTCAGGGAATAGATCCTGGAAGTTTTAAATGAGAGAAAAATGTAAATTTGGGAGAACATGCAAGGAAATGCTTATTATTTATATTTCTTTAGCAAATGAATCTTTGTTTTCTTCCCCAAACCTGTGGTCAAAAAAATGCAAATATTTTGTAAAAAAAAAATTGTCTAAAAATAAGAAATGAAAGGTAGCCAGGAAATCTGCTAAGAAGGAGTTTTCGTGAAAGAAAAAGCTTCATAAAAGTTGGCTGCATCAGGCGAGTTGCTTGCTGGCAATTTCATTGCCGACCTTTTGGCAGCTTCACAGGAGATGAACACACGACCATGCAGGTTGGCAGCTCCCTGGAGCTGACGAGGAGCAAAGAAGCAGCTTCATAAAGAAACCCTGAACTAAGAGCAGGACTGACCTTGCGTGTTGTCTTCTCTCACCTCTTCTCTCCTCGTGGACTGTCCGCTTTTGGCAGACCATCCCTCTCCTTTTAGCTGAAGTCCTTTGCATGCGTCTTCTGCACCATCCATATGAGGTTTGCACTGAGAACATTTCTCATCTCACAGCTAGTTTTGCATGGATAGTAACCGCATACTATGGCTATATCTTCTCTCCAAAAACAACAGCAGTACCTCCTCATAATTCTGGTGGGAGGAAGAGGCCACTCTAGAGGAGAAATCTGTTACGGAAAGTTTGAGCAAAATTAAGAGAAATTGGTAAATATATTTTACGTGAACAAATTCTGCCCGCTGTGGAAGAAAGCAGGTATGTGCTATTGACAGGACTAAATAATTGAAATTCAGGCATGATGCAAGAAGATGCAACTCCGTTTCCTCCAGCAGCATTCCACCCATGCCGTTTGGACAGGGATATTGCTCAGTATTCTGAATACACAAACATTCCCACATCAGATTCCTCACTGATTTGAATTTAGCAGGAGAGCAATATTTAGCTGTCAGCTTGTACATCTCTGTGGCAACAAAGTTTTAGGAAAAAAAAGTACTTCATGTTGCTGAATAGACCTAAAAAAAAATATAGCTGTGCCAGGGAAACATGTCTAGACGAAATACTGCACCTTGGCTACCTTCTTCTCCGAGATGTCTTTAAAACAGTCGTTGGCAGCAGGTTTTTTTCCAGAATTTTTTATTCCCTTTGGTTCCAATATAATAGGCCATAGATTTCTGCAGACAGCAGTGACACCAGGGCTTCCATTTGCCTTTGTAATTCCCCATTCCCTTCCTATTGCCTCAGACAACTCCAAGGCCCAGGGCCATGGCAGGAGAGAGGAGTTGCTTTGCCTGAAGGAAATATGAGTCCTCCCTGGAAATCCTCCGAGGCTTTGGAAAAAGCCTGTCCCGTAAGTCACTCTTTCAAAGGTGGCAGCCTGGTCTCATGCCGAGATGATTAATGCAGGGCACAGACTTCTCACAAGCTTCTCAAGAGCCACTGAGACTCACACGCAACGTGCTGGTCACAGGGGACAAACGTGTGTTTCGTGTCACAGAAGGGCATGGGCATAAAGGTTGTCTAAAGCAACAATAAAATCTCCAAGAAATACAAAAATCACTAGGCCTTGTTGATACTTAGAAGTGTATTCCTTAGGAAATTGTGGTATTTCAGGAAAAAAAAAAAAGATTATCAGTCTGAACTGGAAAAAAAAGATTTTAAAAGACAAATTATTTGCAGAACTTGGTTGTCACTTTGAGTTAGTCAAACTGTTCCTCTTTAATAATATCAAAAATACTCCATTCTATCTTTATATATTTAGTCATCTGCAATATATAAAATGCATTTCAACATAAAGTGATTTCATTTCCTTCTGAAAAGGTCATTCTAATAGGATCATATCATTCTGATAGAGTCAAAACGTCTCTCTATCTTCTGCCAGACACTTGCGTTTCAGAAAGCTTTCGACAAAACTCTTGTTTTCCCCGCGTGGGAGTTTGGTCAGGAAATTTTTGGCCTGCTGTAATCATCAGAAGCAAGCCAGGACCTGAATCTTAAAACCTGCATGCCTTAAAACAGGGGAAACTCTTTCCTATTAAACATATCACTAAATTAAATTTACTATGCAATACATGCCACTGGCAAATTTAACAGGAGTTAGCACAGCTTTCCAGAGCTCCTCTACATACCTAGGTTACATTATGCCAATAATATAGATTTGCAGACTCATAGAAAGGTCTTACTTGGAAGATCTGGAGATCATCTCGGGCCAACCTTATGTTGAAAGCAGGGCCTTAGATCAGGTTATCCAGAGCCCTGTCAAGCCAAGAATTGAATATTTCCAGCAAGAGAGATTCTACCACTTCTCTGGCTAACTTCCTCCAATGTTAACACTGCTCCCACAGTAAAGACTTTTTTTTCATCTATCCAGGAAAAGATGCAGACTCATAGAAAGGTCTTACTTGGAAGATCTGGAGATCATCTCGGGCCAACCTTATGTTGAAAGCAGGGCCTTAGATCAGGTTATCCAGAGCCCTGTCAGGCCAAGAATTGAATATTTCCAGCAAGAGAGATTCTACCACTTCTCTGGCTAACTTCCTCCAATGTTACACTGCTCCCACAGTGAAGATTTTTTTCATCTATCCAGGAAAAAAATTCCTGACCTTGTACCTGTTACACCTGGCTCTGTCACCATTGATCCTTGGGAAGAAAGTGCCTCTACCACCTCTGCAGGCCCTGGGATACTGTGATCAGGAGGCACAGACTAAGAGTTCTATGGAAAACATGGTTAATTAAAATGAAGTTTGCATGGGTAACAGATTAAAAAAAGAATCACCCACAGTCTGTGTAATATTCATGTTAATGTTAATTGTGTTAATCATGATAATGAAGGCTCAGTATTCACACATATTTAAGAATGTGGCAAAGTTGACAGTCTTTCTGAGAACAAATTGTTGATGGTAACTTATGTCTTATGTTCTGTCACAAGAAAAATATTACATTTACAGTAGAAACTCAAATTAAGTATATTCATAATAATTGGATAAAAAGATGCAGTTATATAACTTCCTGCTACCAGAATGGACAGTTGACTTTTTAAAAATCCATCTTACTTGCCTTTTTTTCCTTACATGAATAGAGACTTTTTTTCCTCAACTTTTGTCTTTCTTATTTAAGACTACTTAAAAACATCCAAATAAAACAAAAGCATAAGATCGTTTCTGGAAGTTTTGCTGAAGTGCTACTTCAACAGATCTTTACATTTCCTCAACAGTGACAGTCCTCAACTTTTGTCTTTCTTATTTAAGGCTACTTAAAAACATCCAGATAAAACAAAAGCATAAGATGGTTTCTGGAAGTTTTGCTGAAGTGCTTCTTCTCCAACAGATCTTCACATTTCCTCAACAGTGACAAAGAAAATACTGACATACTAATCTGAGCAGCCACTTAAGGCACCTAATGGAAATTTCCAGGGCTACTGAAAACTCCAAAACTTGCCATTAATGATCTTAGTGATAGGAGGTTTCCCATCACAGACTGTATTACTAGGAGGTATTTTATTCCAACAGCATATCCCCTCTTCAAGAAAATGCACCATTTCTCATGGACAACCTAATTACACTTGAATCTCTCAGTAAAAAGATTCAGATCTCAGATTTTTGTGGCGATCTTCTCCAAACAGCCTTTCACGGACGGACAAGAAAATTACTAGATTGTCTGCTCAGTTTTGCTCGTGTTATTTCTGAAAATAAAACAGTAAACATTTTTGTCCTTTGACAACTTTGAAATTAAAGTCAACTCTTTCATAAAGATATGACAAAACAGTTATTGAATGATATCAGATCAACAAATGCAATTGATTTAGGCCATAATAAACCTGGTTTTTTTATATACTTCCCATTTTCTCATACGTAATGCAAAGTTGATATGAATAAATACTTAAATAGAAAACAAGAGACAACTAGAGGCTGGAGCGATCGCACGCAAGATATAAGGCTCACTATCTATGTCAATATAAGGTCATTTCCTAACGTAACACTACCCTTCATTAGTGCAAAATTAATGCAACATGTTAATGGCATCATTACTTTCAGATGAGATAGTAATCCAAATTCTGGATCCCTTCTTCTCATGAAATAGGCAATAAAGTATAGGGCTCTGATCTTTATTTTCTCTTGCAGCTACAAGGGCAGAGAATTTCTGCTTCTCCCGCAGAAGCTGCTGCTGTGCTCCGGCCAAGAACCCCTGCGTTCAATGAAGGAAATTAATCAGCAGGCAACGGAGCCGAAATTCTTCAGATAGCAGGAAAGAATAAAAGCTTAATCCACAAACTGCACTATAAAAATAGGAAAGCGGGATTCTGTACTTGAGCCAACACTTGTGAAGCTGCGGTACCCCTCCAAGGTACGCCTCTAAACCCAGCTAAAACAAAAATGAACAAAGCACAGACAAATAAACTGGGGAACAAAGGCTGGATAACCCCATTACTTGACATTTTTTAATAGCTCCTTTCCATTGCATTTCTGAGCCTTTTGCTTTAAAAAGACATGGCACTAGTGAAGAGTTTTTAAACAGGCTTCAATCTGAGTAGAACAAGACCCAAGATCTTTTGATACCCTCCAAGAGCATCTTCAAAACAGAAGTGTCTCATTAAGAACATTGCGGTTTCAGTCAGCAGCTTCTGTTGTTGCTAATAGTCTTGCGGAATAGAAATTGTTACTTTTTTTAAGTAAAGCCATTGGGAATTTTTCAATCAGATAATGCTTAGCTGGAAAAAAAAAGAAAAAAAAAACAGTCTTTCACAGGCACTTTAGAAAGTTTCTTGGGATTGATATAGGATTTCTGGTGGAAGCAGGAAAAAAAAAAAAAAGAAAAGAAAAAAAACAGAGGAAAAGTAGCCACAGTTTTGTGGCTGGAGCACTTTTACAGGATGTGGTGAATAGCAGATTCGACAGGTCTTTCCTAGCTAATTTGGAAAAGTAATGCGGCCATAAAGTTCTCATTTCAGTCTCAAGCCGTAGCTATTTTGTTGTGTGCTTCTCTTCATTATTTTCAAGCAAAAAATATAAAAATAAATTTTTTAAAAAAATCCTTCTATGACTACTGTCTTTCCATCTGTTATGCTTTTCCTTTAATCTCCTACACAAATGTTACAGTTACATCCTCAATATGAAGTCACTGATTAAAGGATACAGCCTGACTGCATTAAGAGAGGGTATATATATTCTATCAATACTGCGACCACTTCAAACCATTCGAAGCATTTTGCAGCAAGCTTGTGTCCCAGCCCTGCACGCACTGAAGTTTGTAAGTACCATTACTCAAATAAGCAGCAACACTCACGAGGAGGCATTTAATACGAAGGAAGCAAGAGTAGCATTCCTGAAGGAACAGACTGGTAATATGGGATCTGTGATAACGCCAAAAGGAAGCATTTTTGGATGTGTTCCATCACTTTAAGTCCAGGAAACCATTTTGTATGACACAAAGGATTAGGAAAAATAAGCTGCATGACATTTATTTTGTAATTTTAACATTAATATCTGTAGAAACATTTTATTGTCAGTACAAAAGTTAACAGATTTTAATACTTTTTATCCATTTTTTTTTAAAAAAACACATAAAACAGTGTAATTTGCATTCATATTGCATGACCGTATCAGAGTTAGAGAGTTTTCTGAAAGTAAAAACACAAGACTTTTGTAAAAAGATACAAATAACAGTGACATTTTAGCAGAGGCCAGTGCTATACCTGCTGTTCTGGAATGGATCAGAAGGAAATATTGGTGTCACCATGAATTAATCCCTTAAAAAGATGCTGATATTCCTACGTCAAATTGTCATGATAACAACTTCTCTCTTTCTAACTTAAGTTACAATAGGGATATTATAAAAGGCTATTTCTAGGCCAAAAGATCTGGAACATATTATCAAACTCAGGGAAAAGAATTCTAGTTAATTTGATGCATATGCAACACAGGCTAGAAGCTCAGCTCCTTTTGGACTGCTGCATTTTAGTTTGCTTATAGCCAAATTAATTTCTTTCCTTACTTTAGGAACCCATTATAAGGGTTCTTTTGTTTTGTTTGTGTGGGGTTTTGTTTTGTTTGTTTGTTTTTTTGCTGGCACAATTGTACTTTTTGGCCCCATTGCTAAAGAGTTACATTTTTAAAGTGACAGGTAGTGAGAATAAAAGACTTTCTTGTTAAAGGATTTGAGTTTCATTAAGAATAAGCATCTGACACCAAGGTTTTTTAAACACAAATAAATCAAAAGTTTAATTCCCCAAAATTAGTTATATACTGTAAATATTTCTTTCTTTAAAGATCTGAAAACTAGTAAAGTCTGAGCAATATATCTACTAGTTCTCTGTGCTGCCTGCATAGAAATGCCATTTAAATTACAAAAACACAACAACCCTATAAACGATTAATTGCTTTGTACATTACCAATTAGTTAATAAATTAACGATATACCATTTTCCCTGAAAGCAAAGTATTTTCCACCTTTGGATGGCGAAAATTAAGAATTCTGTGTAAGAACAGCATTTAGCAAATAGCTGTTAAAAAAGAGACTAATTTGCTAGGTGGATTGGGACATCCATTTTTAAATCAATACAAAAAATAATTCATTGTAAATATATAATATATATATTTATACATATTCTGAATATATTTACATACATCCAGCACCTATATACTGCATTTGTGCTCTGTAAGTGTGTGCCAACATATATTTTCTCGAAATATTACAAAATAAACAAGAAAGGCAGACCCAGAGTTTGCCTCAAGTCCAACTGGTCCATTGTACAAACAAAGTCTCTTGCTGCTGAAGCCAGAAAATTGATAGTGATGGATAGCTAGACACATAAACATTCTTCTTTGTTGGGAGTATTTAAAAGTTGCAGATTATATAATCCTTTATGTAGGTTCTGACTGTTTTCCTCCAAGTTTTCTTTTCTCTTTTTCCTCTTTTTTTCATATTTCATATGTACAAGCAGAAACATTAAGGTCCTGGAGACAAGATTTTGTGTTTTGTATACGGTAGGTAGCTTGATGTTCCTGTTTCTTTATTCCTCTATACATTAAAAATGGTTTCTTCTCATGTTTTAACACCGCCATTCATATGTTGGTACTTGGGAAGACAAGGTTCATAAGGCATTGGATCAGGAGAAAAAACAGAGTCATCACCTGAAGAACATGAACTCCTCGTATCGGGGTAACTAGGTGAATACTGTTCAAGAGGTCCACTGAGGTCTAGATACTCCTGTAACAAAAGACATAAATTACATTTTAAAATAACATGTATAACTGACAATATTTCCACTGCTCTGATTTGGCTTGGTCATACAGTGGGCAAAAACAGTTAAGTACTGACAGTCAGTTCTATAATTTTAGTGCACGCAAAACTGTCTGGTGCTTAAATATCCGACAAAACAAGGAACGCTCCAGGATTTAAAATAAAAGAGCTTGAGTAATTGAAGAAAAAGGAACCAATAACATCATACTTTTGTGAAGTCCAACATCATCGGCATTAGCTGTGTCACTAGAAATAAACATGCCAACCACATCAGAAGAGGACTTTTCACTCGCAATGATAAAAATGAAATTGCAACCTAAACGGAACCATTTTTCTTTAGCACATGGTAATGATTTGGAGATGGACAGATACTTCCAATTTTATATTCCTTTGGTCAGTTTGAATATCTGTTTTATATTCTGTGATATTAAATCTGTGTTTAAACATGCAGTGGCATATGTGCTAAAAAAGCCAAATGCAAAAAAAAACCCCACACAACTTCATCGGTTTTGGATTCTTTTCACTGTATTTTCTTCTGTGTGTATGTGTGTACGTGGAGTGTGAGTGCACACATGCACACGTGTGTGTTTGTCCATGTGCCAGAGCAGCCATGACCAAAGCAGTCATTAGAAAAGGAAATAATATCTGCTGAATCCAAGTTTTGGGTTATGGCTCTTTCGCTAGAAACAACAGTTTTGGCAGGAGAAGAAAGTTATTTTTCCCCTTGAAATGTTCCTTCTCTTTCAACTTCTAAAGGGCAGCTGCATTCATTTAAATGCAATCTCTTCATTTGCTAAACCACAAGTTATGATCATACTGACGAGACGAGTCTTCCACCTCAGTCAGTATTTTATACTGCTGTACTTTGGTTTAGCGTAATTTAGTTCTTTGGTTAACATATTTTCTTAAGTCAGAAATTCAAACATTACCACACTATAGATTAACAAAAAATCACCATTTTAGAAAGGGAGGAGAAATGTAAACTTTAAAATGCTGACAAATGCAGTATTCAGCAAAAGAGGCTGCACAATGCGGTTTGAATCTATGATTACCTCCCAATTTGCAGAACAGATTTGTAAAGCAGCCATGGGGATGATCTTGGCATGTTTTTACATTCTCAGCAAGCAAAATGTGGCACATTAGGTGACCAGAAATTACCAAATAGAAGAAAAAAATACTTAAATTTTTGAAATAATCAGACACAGCTTGTCATATCAAAGTTTTCAAATAACGCAGTTCTGAATTCAGGATTGAAGGCAGGATCCTTATGTCCTGTACAGCCCCTTTATCCAACATAAAGGGCCAGAATCATGAAAAGGGGTGTAAAAGGTCTCACTTATAGCATCAGGATAGTTCTTCGTGTCAATACAACAAAACACAGCCATTAGGTTGACCGCAGTGACTGCTGCACAAAGATCCCATGCTGTTCTGGGAAACGCTGCGGGATCCTCTGGGATACCTGGACAGTTGGGCCTTTGGAAATAACAGGTGATGATTCAGGAAGGGCAAGAGCCAGACACAATCTGCACCAAAACTTGCACAAATGCAGTATGAGATTGTACTGCCTCTCATAGCAATTTGGGGGGTTCAGGTCAACCCACGTTGACCCTAATGTTGTTTTATCAGGATGGAGAGGATAAGCAGAAGCAGTGTCAAACCAATGCACTTCAGGGAAACTGTGCAGATTACACTAAATCAGATGTCTCAAAAACACAAGCTAGGGAGGGGAACGAGACAAGCTGAAATACTCATAAGACACGGAGTAAGAACACAAGAAGTCTGCAAGAACATAAAATGTACTGCAAACAGGAGCGAAATAATTTGCTCTCTCTGTCTTGTGCAAACAGGACAAAAGCAGAGTCTTATGTAGTAGAGTTAGACATTAGGAGCACAAGAAGTCTGCAAGAACATAAAATATGCTGCAAACAGGAGTGAAATAATTTGATCTGTCTTGTGTAAACAGGACAAAAGCAGAGTCTCATGTAGTAGAGTTAGATATTAGGAGGAGCTTTCAAGAGACAATATTAATAGGATGCTGCAATGAGGAGTTGAGGGGTGATGCAGAACTACAGCAGAGATCTTTAAGAACAAGTTATGTAAACATCTATCAGACAAAGGTAGAGCTGGATCCTCCTCTAGACCAATTGGATGGACTAGTTGAGTTCCCAAGGTTTTTCCACCCTTTTTTTCCCCTATGATTCCAGTCTAAAGAAATTTACATAATGCTAAAGGCCTTTTCAGATTACCTTTGAGATCATTCCAGGTCCATTAGCAATACAGAATTGGGAAGGCAAAATGAATAAGACAAAAAAGAAAAAAAAAAAAAAAAAAAAAAAAAAAGAAAAAAAAGGAAGAAATATCCTCTGAGTTGTAGGCCAGAATCTCACTCCTGAATGTGCAAGTGCATATCTAGTCCAAGCCACCAAACATTCAGCAGTGGCAGCCAGCCCATCTCCAACTGGTCTTGTGAAATCATATACAAATTAGGCAGGAAAAGATCCAGTCAGTACTTGGATGAGGGGAAAATGTTAATAGTACATAAAGTGATGTTACTGACTCAGTAGGGAGCACATATTCCTGCGTCATCTCTGAGCCACTCTTGAAGGTGCCACTTTTCAGAATAAGCCTTAAAAACAGAATCCAGAGAAATTATAGCTACCATCAAAGCTAAGTGATCTTTTTCAACCAGAAAGGTTAGTCTACCCTACTGGCAAAGTGATCATCCTAAATAATGGCATTCCTTTACTTAAGATTCCCCTTCATCTTTATCGCACACAAGCTTTCATAAAGCTGCTTAACACGTAATTTTCTATTTTTTTTTTGCAATTCTGGAAAATGAGGAGGTAACGTTGGGGAGCTACACAAAAGGAACCACACCAGGTTTTCTACTTTTTCTGCCCTCATAAAGAACTCCTAAAATTATATCAAATCAGAAAACTGAGTTTTAGAAATGGTTAAGCAATTTATTCTGACATCTTTCTCTAAGTGCTTTGCTATTTTTATTTATGTCTCATTTGACAGAAGATATCGGAATTTGCAAAATGTTTGTGGGACACCAAGTACTTTCTATCAAAACAAGTTCCTACCAAAAGGATTACAATCCCCATTACCGGTGTGAATTTCCTCACAGGTGCCTGTGATTTACTGGTAAGAGAACTGCTCCCTGGGTGAATATGCTAATCAGTGTGTTCCTTGCTAAGACTAATAATATTTCAGCCCTCTAAAGCATACTGTTCACATCAAACCTTTTTGCATGCATATACCCCAACCTGAAGCAGTGTTAGGCAGGACCTTTGGATAATTGGATGGCTGCCTCTACATTCCCTGTGGGTCCTCATTCCCTCCACAGAGAGCTATTTCCATGAACCTAATTCACTTTCAGGCACATAATCTGAAATCTGCCATTGATGATTACTCCTCTTCTGACCTACATATCATAGCTGGGAATCAAATGGAGTTCAAAAATGAAAAACATCACGAACTCTAGCTCCCTCCCTCATGCAAAACTCATGTTAAAATATAAACACTCCCAACCTGCCACATTCATGTAGTCCTTCTATATGCTATGCTGAAAACATCAAAAGATGCAAAGAGAAATAAACAAAAATATTCAAAAGATGTGTTTCTGTTTAGTTACATAAATCAAGGCATGCTGGCAAGAAACCCAGGATTTCATAGGATAGATAGTTTAGCTGTGTGCAACCTTGGAGGACAGTGAAAAACAGAACAACAAGAGAACTAGAGCAATATTTGGTAAATGAATAAATTCCATCCATCTCCTGAACCATATGTCCTCATCTGCAGCTTATGAAGCAAAGCCATTTACCTACCTCATTAGTTGTGAGAGTAAGAATTCGATCCAAGTCTTCCACCAACTGTTTAAAAGTTGGTCTCTGTGAAGGCACAGCATGCCAGCAATCTCTCATCATCATATAGCTGTAATAAATAAATATTTCCTTGGGGTTAATTAAAACTACATGTTGTTCTCGTAAACCTTTTCACACAGACTTTGCTATTTACAAGAAGTAACACAGTGAGCACCCACAGTCCTACTCGTGGACCAACCGTTGTCCTGTAAACCAAGAAATACCCTCACTTCTGTCACAGGCACGTTTCTATTCTTAGATCCCTTCTTGCCCATTTTCTAAATTACAACTTGGTGGAGGAGACCCCATAGCTTTCTTCTATCCTGGCAGTTTCCATGGTATTTCATTTCATTTGTTATGGTAGAGACAACGGCCTTTGAAAAGTCAAGAAATTTAAATGGGGAAATAGTCAAGGGCCATACCAAAACGTCAGAAACGGAAAACATTCTTCTTATCACTGGCAGATAATGTTTTATTAAAGGAGAAACTTCCCAATGAATTTTGCTGTGTACAGAATGAGTGTGATTTGGAAATTTTAGAGTCTGCCTGGGGTAGCATCAACTGGGTAAACTGAGTATAAATTGAGTATGGGTTGGTCCCCTCGATCCCTGTGCAGAAAATATGGGTCCTTACAGCTCATTGGTGCAGTTGGCAGGTTTATCCATTCGGTGCCCTTCTTTAAGCAGCTTAAAAAGTTCCTCCACTGGAATTCCTGGGTAGGGCGATCCTCCTAATGTGAAGATCTCCCACATTAATACACCAAAGGACCATCTGCAGAACAAAGAGGAAACACTACAGGATTAAATCTGTTTTAATGTTGAAAACAAATTTCTTCCAGGAGAGATGCAAAAAGTTGTGTCTTGCTACTTCCAGAGTATGTCCTGCTGTCTTAAGAGCCAGATTCTGCCAGTTTGACAGACCAATCTCTCCTGTTTTGTTATAGGCAGCATTCCTGGTTGGTTTACTCAGTAGGAAAGAAATGTATCAGGATCTAGACCCAGACTGTCCCCAGACCAGCTGCCAATAACAGTCTCCAAGAGATTCAAACTTATCTTCAGCTTCCTGCTCATCTCTGGCAAACCCAAGTGGGACCTCAATCTGCAAAGTGCATCAGGAGTAAAAGCAGCACATTGAATAGGGACTGACCCATGCACGATCACAGAAACATCCATAGACTTCGCCAGGTGTGCTCTGAGCACCCAAATTTCCACAGCTACTGCAAAGAACTGCAACTTCCCCATTTTAATTATTTACAGAACATTCACACAGCTAAGCGGGTTTGCAATTACGTGCTGGGCTATTTTGGAAAAAAGAAGGTTGCTGGAAACGAGAATATTTTGCATCATTCTGCTCGGTTTGAATAACTTTTGTCAGCAGACAAAGGAGGATGATTTCCAGCCCGTTCTGCCTGCCTGCTTGCCATCTTCAGAGCTTGCCTCATCTTGTCCCGCTGGCAGGCCCTGCTGCCAGGTGAGCAATAGCACAAACCCTGCCCTGGCTCCCAAACGTCTCCGCAGCTCCACGAGCTTTACAGTAAACTGAATGCACCAACTTGCAATAATATTATCTTTAGCAGTCTTCAAAGCCACCGTGAGGACAAGAGCCTTGAAGCTCCAGCATTGGAAGATGTTATTTTAAAAACTAAGAGTGATCTGCCCTTAAAACTGTGTGTAGAGTTTGTTTGTAAATGTAAAGATTTGCAGGAAAAGCTCAAGTAACTGCTGGTCCCAAGGAGAGAGCACCCTGGCTAAAGGAGATACCTCTAATTTTCTCCAAACTGTTCTTTTTCATGTTAACCCTGCACTGACATGCACTAACTTTTACACCTGCTCTGGGAAGCATCCAGCCCTTTAGGGTTAACAGCTTCTCTTGGAGAAACAGAGAACATGGGATCTTCATCTGTATTGCATAAAATATATATATATCCTTCAAGTACAGTGCATATGAGCACTGTCGATCTGCCTAGGAAACTTTAATAGGAAGCAGAATAAATCCTGAAAGGCTGCGTCAGCCACGCTACACTGTGCACACACATTAAATGATCTTGACGTGTCAGAGTCCAGTGATTTCCTATCCTTAACATGCGAAATACTGCTGGTAAACACAATTTCTGAAATCAGAGAAAACTTTCCTAGTATGCCCATTCTGTGCTTTACTGTATGTAATATTAGAACAAACTTAAACAAGAATTTTCAGGGTCTTTCTTCTCTCCTTTTTTTTTTTTTCCCTCCTCTCTCTCTTTGTTTCTTTCTTTCTTTCTTAAACCTGAAGGAAGTGCAGAATATGCCAAAAGCCAAGCAAATTAGATAGACTCTTTGTAGCTGCACATCCGTAAATAAGTTCAAGGGGGGAAACTTCCGCACTGACAGAAGGAGGTTGGCGTTTTCCACCTTTCATGTGCTTTGAAGCTGGGCAGATTAGTAACAGAGCACTGGTTAGCAGTCTACCATAAAATCCTCACTTTCTAAGGGCATGTCCTGTTCCATCTATTAATATGTGAAACACAGAATGAAAACACTTGAAGGTAAAGAACAAGAAGAAAATACATTTAAAGATACTCCAAACTTTAAGAAATCCAGATAAATAGAATTCCCTTTCCCACCCTTCCCAAAAATATTCAAAGTTGCTTACACATCACTTTGGTGAGTGTAAACTCTGTCAAACAGAGCTTCGGGAGCCATCCACTTTACAGGAAGCCGGCCCTATGGATTTGGAGGGGAAGAGAAGGAATGAAAAATGAACTCAGGATGTTTTACAGATTGATTTCAACATTGAATTTTTAAAAGATTAATCAGTTCTCAGGGATCAGTCTGTTAAGGCTTATATACTTTTACAATTTGAAGAAGAAAAAAAGTAAAATCAGCTGCAGACAGTTAATGAAAATGGATATAAACATTAAGATAATATTAAAAGCACAGAGATCGCCCCCAGAAGTCCCCAGATTGTTTTCTAGAAGGACGCCATAAGGAGATCAACATGGAAAAGATCACTCTACTACGGTTCTTTAAAGGCAAAAAATTCAATAATTCTCTGAAAAACAGGCCTGCCTGCAGCACTAAGCTGGGCACCAAACTCCAGAATTTTGTTTTGCTGTTCAGCCTTTTGCCGTGGCTCGAGGAGTCCCAAATGCCTGTGGCTTTGCACAGAATTCTGCTCCGAGCCCAGGAATCACAGAGTTGGAAACGAGGTGGATTTAACTCCTCCCGGTGCCAACACACCTCTACCTGGTTCCTCGGCCTTTTTGCAAGTGTGCAGATTCATGTTTCCATTAAATTGCCATTAATCACATAGTACTATATTTCACAAATGAACCACTTATTATGATTGATAATTAATATTTTATAAAAACATAATTAATCGGGATCTCTGAGAACGAGCTATAAAGGTGTTCCAAACCAAGCACCTCAGTTAAACACCTACATTTGAAACATTTTATCTTCTAGATTTGGTAGAGGTTATAGAGCTAAATGGTGACAGAGGAGTAAAAAGCAATTTTCTCAACTTATGGCAGTACTGCTGCAGTAATTGCTTTACAACCAAACACAGGCAAAATGCATAAAGCTATATGAGACAAACACATTTTAAAATTTATAATAAATCATATAACAAATAGTCTCTTTGGTTATCTTTTTAAGTAACTGTTACTGCAAAAGGGGATAGAAATGCTTATGTCCTTAATCCCTGTTTTCTTTCTGTGATTAAAAGTTAGGCTGCTGTGCAAGAAGTCCATTAGGATTACAATCACAATTTTGAAGTGAACCCTGAAAGAAACTCTTGTTTCCAGAGATATGAAAACCATCCACTTACATTAGTAGTCTTTTTATAATAATCTATATTGTTGATGTCTCTGGCTAAACCAAAGTCTGCGATTTTCATCACATTGTTTTCAGTTACCAAAACATTTCTTGCAGCTAAATCTCGATGGATACACTGAAAAAAAGAAGAAAAGAAAAATCCCACTGAAAAAAAAGTTGAAATTATTTCTAAGTCTTACAAAAGCTATTTTTTTTTTTTTTTAAGACTTATATTTTGCTAGGGCTGAAGGCTTGGGTTGTGATCAGCATGTTCCAAGCTGTTTGTGATTCACTCTTCGCTACCCTTGCCTGGGTACAGGTATTGCAGCATTTTCATTATAGACGCTGTTATTTAGAGCTTTATGACGTTGCTCCTCAAATTATACTGGATCAACAGAGCTAAAAACCTGACATTCTGGATCACTGCAACCATTCTTAATAAGAAAGATTTTAAAATGAGATACATTTACAGTATATAATTTTAAAGCAGATGTCTAGAGTGTGTGTATTTACTTCAATCATAGCACTATAGCAGCTTAATTATGAAAAGGAAAAAAAAATAGCCTGGGCTTGCTGCTTGCTTTTTAAACAGAGCTGACACTGAAACTAAAAACGTTACGTTCTCAGAGTGTTTTCTTTATGTTCTGCTAGACATTTGCAACTGATGTCCACACTGGAAGGGAGTTGTGACTGCTCCGGGTACTGCTTCCATGTTCAAGCAGACTTACTAGGAGCAATATCAGGTGCCTGGGGAATCTCCCCAGGATATCTTGCCTCTTTCCAAGTTACATATGCTTTTATTACTCCTCCATTTTGGGTTATACTTTGTGTGTCCTCCTTCCTTCGGCATGTGCACAGGCATGTTGGACCAAACCACAGTTTTTAACAACAGCCAGTTTCTCTCTTGCGTTGCGACCTGCCCTGGAAACTCTCTGAGATCACTTAACCCCCATGGGTAAAGCAAGTCTACAGAGTTTCTGCTCTGCACTTGGCTAGCAATCCACGCGATGTAGAAATGGTATCCTGTTTGCAATATACCATTTGCAATGTCCCAATTCCTTAAAGGCAAAAATTGCAGTATGCACCCAAGGTGGTCTTTCACATGTTAAAGTTATGTTCTGAGATAGTTGTGTTTGCATTTATATTTTTCTGTGATTTTTCTTTAAGTCTCAGTGAGCCCTTTATCGGACTGAAATAGCAAGAAGACTGCTCTTCTCACAGTGTTTCAGTTACTGCATGGTGCAAACACAATGAGAAGACCAGCCCTTTTATTATTCCAGCTCAGTAAATGACTCTCTAAGGAGAAAAGGAGAAAAACTAGCGAAACACGAACATAATTTGAGAGCTATCTGAAGAACCGGAACGCACAGCTTCGCTTTCCTTCTTCATCTCAAGTTGTGCAATGCCCTACGCTCAAGTTCAGCACTGCACTGAACAAGCGTTCTTGGAAAGGACTGAACCAGGATGAAATGACTCTGCTCTGAGCATCCGTACGAGTGCACACCCTCTTGGCAGTGCCCTACAACAAGGATTTCAGAGCTTCTCAGGTGGACATTTGTTCTCAAGATTTGCCAATCAAAAAGATTTATTTCACAACTTTTTTTTTTTTTTAAACTGGGACATGGCTAATTGCCAAGCCAGTGCTTCATTAATGGTAGTTATGCTCCTTGGTGTACCTAATATAATACCCATGCTTATTCCATTCCCTCCTGACACCATGCACGCTTCGCTCAAGCAATGAAAAACCAGGACAACCAAAGGCTTACACTCAGCTTTCCTGTTCAGTTAAAAACATCTCCATGCTTGGGATCGAGCACAACCAGAAATCACCAGAAATCCCCCTACTGACTCAGCACCTTGCAGGAAATACTTAGTACCAAAATCCAGTGGTCTGGCATAGACACTTGTCCAAACACCACTCAGGGTATCCATGACTGTCTTCCTTACATCCACAATATGTTTAGAGAGGTTGTTACACACAGCTATTTAGGATTCTATAATTACAACTTCATCAAGGTATTGGCTGAAGAAATGTTTGAAGAAATAAGTCTCTAGAGACGTGAAAGAATAAATAAGTTCTTTAAACAAGCTTGTTCTCCTGACAAATACCAGTTTTAAGTAAAGCACATAATTAGAGTGACTAATTATTTACTACATTTATTTTTGCCTCTTCCATTCACAGTTTCTGTTCGGGTATCTTGTCATCTTCTCAACTCTCTTATCATTCCTCAGATCCTTTCAGTAACGGAATTAATTTACTTTACATCACTATGTGAGCTGGTTCAGTAGATCTGACAAGTAACAGAAAGCAAACGGTGCCTTTTTGTCTCGAGAGTGCAGCAGTGTGACTTGTACCAGTGACCACCTGTGCTATGAATTCAAAGTGAAGACTTATATTGACGACTAATGATCAAATTTGGCAATGCAAGAATGAAACTTTGTGTATGAGTTTTCCCACTATCTTCAAGGGCACAGATTATGCAACACGTTGGGAAAAGGTCATTCTCTCAGCACATTCTTAAGCAAAAATGAGAACAAATCTCAACTAAAGAAAGTGCCAAACAAATATGTACCGAGTTCTTTGTGCAATATTTGCTGAGTTCTACCTACCTTTTGTGAAGCCAAGTACTCCATGCCTCTTGCCAACTGGTATGTGCAAGACACTAAGTCTTTGAATGTCATCTGCTCCTCTGGTACCCTGTTAATGTCAAATGAATACTCCATGCCAGGTGGGCGACGTGCCCGCAGGTACTCGCGCAGGTTTCCTTTGGAAGCATATTCTACTATCACATACAACGGACCTTTGGATAAACAGAACCGTGTGAAAAGTGGAATAAGGTCAAAGGGTAAAACCATTTTAAATAAAGAACCTTTTCATGCTTTATAAATATTTCTGAAAGCAATTCGCTTATTTACTGTGAAATCAGTAAGCACGACTGGGAAGAAAAGGAGGTCAAGAGTTTGTTAAGCTACTGGCCCAAAGCTACATAGCAGGATAGTGGCAGAGCTACAGTTGGGAGTAAGAAGAAGGGACCTAAACCCTCGTTCTTCCAGACCATGCTATCATCTGAGAAGCAAGCAACTTCAATGCAAAAATGCCATTACAATGGCAAATGGCAAAATGAGAAAAGTAAAGCAAAACAAAACAAATAACATCTCCCCCAAAAAAGTGGTATTTAGAGAGCAGAATTGTTCACTTCAAGATTAAGGGATACAAGTTTTACTAAGGCTGGACTGACACAATTCAGAATGACAAACAGTGCTAACACCACTGTAAAATTTCTATTTTCATTACAGCAAGAAATTAGAGAAACACGATATACTATCCTTTTTCATATTAAAGCTGCAATGCGTCTTTATAATCAGAGACAGAAGTTAAAATATTGCTGCTAAGCTAGGGAAATAGCTAAAAGTCCCATCACAGCATGACCGTTTCCTTAAAAAGTTTTGAAAAATGATGATTAATGAGACTTTTAAAGACCTGTTTGAAAGTCTTGGCTTACTTTCTTCTCTCTACTCACCATCCTGGGTACAGGCTCCAAGGAGATTGATGATATTTTTGTGCTTCCCGATCATCTTCATCATCTCCATCTCCGACACGAGGTCGGATAGATCTTTTTCTGTAGCATCATCTGTACAAGAGACAAGTTCAGTTCATATTTTGCAGTGTTCCAGCTTGAATTGTAAGGATCACCAGCTGGTGTAAAACATGTGTGCTTCAAAATGCAGAATATGGGATTTGCTTTCCGGTATGCAGGGTATATTATACAAAGTCATACGACATCCTAGTAAGAGTAACCTCAGTCTCTCCGATAGACTAACCAGTTCTTCAGTCACATCATGGTGTTGAAGCAACCCACTAACATGAGACAAATTATGCTGTCTTTAACAACTAATTAAACAACTAATTAAACAACTTATATGTATACCTTTCCTAAAAGTTAAACAGTTAAATTCAAAATAAACAGGCACCTACCACCTGCAGTGAATGGATGCACAGAGTGAATCTACACACCGACAACCTCTGCTGTGAACAAAACTAAAGCAGGGAGACCCAGAGAATTCTAATACCTCTATTGGCTTGCAAATACCCACTACTAAAGATAAACAGGCTGTCAGGAGCCAGATTTACACTACGGACCGCTGAAGGCTGAGGTCAACTATGTGCACTTTGACCCTCCCGCAATGACAGAGCTCGGATGCCACAAAAGAAACTTTCTGTGGTAAAAATCTGCACATCACCCATCTCGATCCCTAATAAGTCAATTTTCTTACCTTTCAACATCTTCACTGCCACAGTCACTGCTTCTTTGGGCCTGTCTTTGTCGATTCCCACTGCTTCGGCCATGACAACTTGCCCAAAGCAACCTTCCCCAAGGGGCTTACCCAGCGTCAGCCTAGAGGTGTAAACAGGGGATTAACACACAGCATCTGGTGAAAGGATGGAGCCAGTGAAATTCCAGAGCTAAATATAAAAAGCTTTCATCAACTTGCTGCAGCATGAGGCACTTATCATATGGAACTAATGAGACTCCGGGTGCACGCTGGTTTTCACGCACGCTGCAGTATGTTTTCTTAGTGACACTATAGTGAGCATCTAATACAGGCAGATCGATTACTAAAGCCAGCTTTTAAGCTCTCCTCCTTGTAATAACAGAGGCTGTATTTGATGGCTCACTGGTTGGATATGCAGAGCACACAACGCAGAGCTTAGAAAAGCCAAGCAAGGCAACTAAAATTCAGGATGTCAGACTAGCCAGCAACACGCGAGCTTTTCATGTCATTGTAAGAGGGCCGTTTTTCTTCTTTTTCATGCTAGGAGATGAAAGAAAGGCTTCTTTGTGTGCACTGCCATGTGTTTGCTTTCAGGCAGCTGATGATTTGTGTGGTAAAGGGTGGTATCAAAACCAGAGGGATGTTTTAAATAGCACGGGCTCCTATGATATAACGGCACAGTGCAGACGGAAAGGAAACACTCAGACGTTCTTTCAGGGAGCTTAATTTTAGATCCAAACTCTTATTCTCTGTTAGGGAATGTGGGCCATGAAGAGCTCCTGAGACAGAGGGTTTAGGCATGATGGAGGGAGCAGCCCAGGAGAGTTCACGCTTGGGCCCAGCTGCGGGAACTTCTTGTACCCCTCCTTCTTTGGGACGATGCGGTGGCCAAACAGACTTCTTTTTTTTCCCGGAAAAACAGATAGCTGAGCCTGGGGGAAACTGCAATTCAATTATAATCATATTAACTTCTTGTACCCCTCCTTCTTTGGGATGATGCAGTAGCCAAACAGAATTCTTTTTTTTCCCCAGAAAAACAGATAGCTGAGCCTGGGGAAAACTGCAATTCAATTACAATCATATCACAAGTGCCAGAAACCTCTTAAAAAGAGTGGTCACTAAGAGGGTCAAGCGCATGAGCAAAATGCCTTTTGTGGAGTAGGTACCTGGCTGCGCAACGTGCTCAGCCAGCATGGGGACTTCAGCCTCAGCTTACGAGAATAAGGAGAAACTAAAGCAGAAACTTCAAAGCTTCTGGTTCCAGTGCAAGCACCAGTGCCAGATCCTGACTGCTTTACTCACACGGAATACTACTTAACTCCAGAAGCAGTGAAAGGGCAGAAATCGGGGAGTTGGATCCTGGTAGCACTATTTGATGTAGGGGTCGGACTCTGACGAGCGTTTCTCATAACAGAGTTCTCAAGGTCTTGACTTTCCATGGCCAAATGCAGGTATCACAAAATATACGTAGGGACTGGTTCTCAAAAGCATGGAGCTTTGACCTATCCCTACTTCTATAAAAGTACAGGCTGTGGGTTGTAATGCCCTGGTCTAATAGCCTAAAAGGTTTGAAAATCTCACTTATCTGCTTGGCCAAGCGAGAGAAAAGTACTGAATGACACTTCCTCCCATGGGCAAGTCCGCAGGCTCTTTCTAAATGTGGTCTTAACATTAGTGCGAATTCCTCAATCTGTTTTGGATTGGTTTCTAAAGCAAATGCTGCTTTAAAAAGGTGCAAAGACTGAAGGGCAGCGCATGCTATGCTGAGGTCATCCTGCATTTATCCAGAACGAAAATTGAATTTAGGATCTTGGCAGAGGACAAACATTTGCATTGGAAACTGCTTAATTTATGTGTTATTGCCCTGCTAGGCCTAAAGTAACAAACCCCTCATTGTGTGCCTCCTGCCCCCCAACCTAATAAACCGCCTCTAAATAGCCTCCTTTCATTGGAAATCTGCTCCACCTACATTTGTGCTCAATGTTGGTTTTAAATGTTTAGCACTCTAAAATTTTCCACATTTAGTGTATCCCCCTAGGGTATGGGTTGACAAGAGTATGTATGCAGGCCCCCACTGTTGACTATACTGCAGGTGGCAATTACAGCATTTTGCACCAGTTTTCAGCTACATAATTAAAATAATTTCCAGAACAGTTGTCAGAAGGCTCAAAATTACACCTCCTCCATCTAAGAGTTATGATGGTGAGCTTTCAAGGAAAATTGTTCATGATAGAATGTGTTATTTTTTAAAAGCCACCTAAAGACTTCTTAAAACTAGTATTAACTTCAGTACATAATCATGTTTCTACCTGTGTTAACATTACCTCTCTTTTACATATCCATATTATATGAAAAATATAGTTAGGGCTTTGATTAGACTACTCTGCAGTTCATTTTGCATGTTATTCAACAGACTTTGAAGAGAATATTATTTAGCTACATAGTTTTGAATACAGAAGAATTCAAAAAGCTCTGCTAGAGAACTACTAGGTTTCAAGCAGAGAGATCTTATACACAGATGCATACAATAAGCAAAATGTTCTAATAAATCAAAAATTATTTCCATTAACACAAGCTAATACAAAAACATACCCGTAAGGTTCAGGCAGTAAGAACAAGATTGTGTAATATCATGGTCTAGATTTCCTTGATTTCCAACATGGCACTATATATATTACCTATTTTTTAAACATGAACCACAGCAATCATTAAGAAGCATGGTTTAATGTACAATTGGCAAATGTTGACTGTCCTTCAACAGTGCATGTGTGCTGATATCTGTTCTTGGTTAGATCATCTACATTTGGAATAAAGTTTCAGATTTATGTCTTCACTAACTGAGAAGTTACATTTCACCAGGGTATCTGAAAAACTACAAGAAATCTGAAAATAAATCTCAGTGTCAGGCAAAGAAAATGCTGTTTCTATTAAAACAAACTGCACTCAGAAAATGGAACTGATTGAATCTGGACCTTCTGAGAAGATTCAGGTTACTTGGATTTTCTTTTAGCTAAAGAAAACCTGGGAGATATTTGGAAAGAAGCTTCCTCTTCATTCTGTGCCACGTGTTTCGGACACATATAGGCAGTATTAAGGGAAAGATACTACATACTTATCTCGTGGAAACTCCCATTTTGGGTCTTCTGGCAATTCATACTCGGAGACTCCTGCCAGCATGGGGGCATCGGCCGTGGAGGAGAGACGGGTCGTTATCCTCACCAGCGGCGTGTTGGAATTCATGGAGGAGCTCGAGTCGGCCGACACCTGTTATTGCAATACAAGATGCAGAAAAAAGGGGGACATGTAATCTTCATCCAGTAGCTGAAAACAGCAGAACATGATAACTGAGCCAGCTTCCATCAGTGGTATCAGGGAAAAGAGCGGCTGAAACCACAGGCTTCTAGCAAACTATTCTAGTATGCTTACCCTCCCTTCAGCACAGTACTGATTCCAGGTAAATCGCCAAGAAGGCTGTAGGATCCTCTCACGTATTTTTAAATGTTTAACATCAAAAGTATCTAAAAGCTATCACATTTGTTTGTGGATACTTAAAAAAAGTATTCCATTAACTATACTGTTTGGTAAAAATTCTAAATGCAATGTGGAGAGCTTTCATAAGAATAATCTCATTTCCTCCATTTCAAACTTTTGGAATAGGATTTCTCAACAACCTCAACATCAATGCATTTTCCTTTGAACATCAAATGAATATTTAATGACAACTGCTATGAAAATAGAAGTACCAGCCACCACACCAAGCCCCAAAAAATAAAAATCATTTTGGTATAAATGGTATATTCTCCACAAGGCACTTTCCTCAAACCTGCAAACAGCAACCTGCTGTTCTTCAACCTCCGTATTTCGAGGGAACATGAAGACAAAACAAAAATGAATTTATTGCCACTCTGGCCCTTCCTGTAATGGGAATCCTCCTCCTCTCTTCAGGTCGTGACAGCCTCTGTGCCAGGCCCGTACCTGGCCCTGGGCAGCCCAAAGGTCCTCTCGCCGTCATCCGTCCGAGTCCTTCTATCAGCTGGCAGGATGTCCTTGTCACCCAGCATGGCCCAGACCCTTCCCAAAGGTGCAGCCTCAGTATAACCACTGCTGTGATCTTTGTGTCACCTGGAGTCAACCTTGACATCCCAACTGCTTGTGAAAAGTGTCACCAGGCTACACATTCTTTCATATTTGTTCCATTATTAGGCACTCACAAAAAAAAGCAATTAGAAATAAACATCCTAACAGCAAAGTGCAAATCAACGACACACGTTAATATGAATGCAAAATCCTCTTTTTTTCTGTGACACCAGACAACCAGAACTCAATGCTCCTGTATATTAGGTCCAATTAACAACTAGAGTGACACTAAACTACCTTCCTGAGATGGGTCTGGAAGGCTTTTACAACCATGTCATGCTCTTACACCAGGTATTTTGACACAACAGGGTTAAGTTCTTGGATAAATTTTTCATGACCTTAACAAAATGTTTTGCTTCAAGTCTTTTTTTCAGGGAAACATACTCAAGTTTTTAAACATGACATCAAATATGTCTGACTCCTTGACACATTTTTCCAAGACCAGACTACGACTGGAAAGAGATTTCATAAGGAAGAAGATATAAAGGGCTCAAAACATTCAAACTTTCAAAGCATTAAACTTGTTAACCAGTTTTGCAGCTGAACAACAGATCTTCCCTGATACCAGGAGCTCCCTCCTTCCTCATGCCTTGCTCATACAAGGCCAACCACTCCAATAGGTAAGATGGGACACCTTCACCCTCTCCCATCCCACCATCATCCGAGCCAGTATTTATCTTCAGGGAAGAACCAGGCACAATGAGGATGATAAATATGATAATAACTGCTTGCGACACAAATAGAAAACTGCTGTTAATACAGACTATGTAACTCTAAATAAAGCAGTAAATGAGTATTGAACAGAGTGCTGAGAGATGCTGCTATGCCCAGTCTATCGAGTGGAACCCTCCTGCTGGAGCTAAAGCTCTCACTAAGAGCTGCATGGCAAGTCAGCCTGAGAACAAGGGCCAGAATGAGACTTTTACTTATTTTTTCCTCATTTTAATGACTTCACTTCATGGATTTATGAAATGCCACTTCATGAAAGGAATAAGCAAACCTCAATAAGCAATGTGGCAACCTAAGTCCCCCAGCGCTTCCCCTGAAGTTCACTTCTCGGTTATTTCTGGTTTCCATTTTTTCATTTTTTTCCGTCCTGCTCCTGCGAAGGACACAGCATGGCAGAGTACAATCACGTAGGCAAAACTCTTTTTAGTTGCAGCTATGTAAAGATTCAAATTTCATAGGAAACGGGCACCGCAAAGGCCATACTGAGTTTCTGAAGGAGAAAAGCCTGTTACCTCCAGATGTGAGGCCTCGATGCGCTGTGACATCCCCATCTGAACTAAGCTTGTCCTCTGGCCAAGACACTGTACTCACTCAGCTTTGAGATAATGCTTTACAAGTTTTATGTGACAACTTCTAAGCAGTGGGACATTCAAAACTTAAAGACTCCAGCAAAGATTCATTTAAGTGCCATGTGGCAAAATCAGCTGCAGAACAGCGTGTAATTGTCTGTAATTGATTATGAAGGGTGTTCTCCTTCACTTATGATTTATACCATATCCTGAAGCTTAGAAATGTCACTTCTGGCACTCGTGCTGTGAGATTTTAGCAGCCACGCAGTGATTTCCTACAACTGTCAGCTTTTTTGAAGGCTGTGCTGCAAAAGTTCATTTGGAGGCATATGCATACATCTGTATAGGAATAATTAGTAAGGAATGCAATCAGATGTTGACATAAAGCCTAACAGAAGTTTCCCATTGAGTGACTGTATCTAAAAATATTTAAGGTAAATTCATTACCTGAAACCAAAGATTAGCATTTAAAACACACAATCGCATGAAGAATTTCTTCCAAAGCATTTAACCATAACAAAAAATAACAGCCAACACTACTAAGCAAGTCAACATTTTCTGTACAGAGAAACCCAAGAATAAAGCTAAAATACGTATTAAGGTAAACACCTTGCAACACATCCTACTATAATTTCCTATAACCTTTACACTCACAGTAGATATAAATTAATGCTTTTATAGAAAGAAGAGGAACTACTTGCTGGGTTTCCCTAAAATCAAGTACTAGATCCCTCTGAGGCTGAGGATTGTAGGGGGAGGGAACAGATCATTCTTGACTTCATCGTGACCCTTCCTATGAATGTTAAAAGAACCGCATTCTGGCAGGAAAAAAAATGCCTGCATGTGGGGAATGATAAAATTCTGTAGTAGCTCAGACTAAATAGTCAATGTATGAGAATCCAGGCCTGCAAACTAAACCATATGTTACTCAGCAAGACTCTTATCCCACTTAGACAAGATGGCATCGCAGTCATGCGAATGCCTCTTCTTGCGCCAGGATTATTTTCATATCCAGGTCCTTGGGGAATTTGACCTAAGAGCAAAGCGCTTCAAAAACAATATCAAGAATTCCCCAATATATGGTCTCATTTCACTGGAATCCCAGCAAATTAGGCTACCTGACCCTGTTTCTCTGCTGGGCTCACACAAGTGACCTGGCATGAGCATTTCCCCTGCTCATTCTCACCTATCCCCTTTACAGCTTGGCCACTTTTTCTTCTCCTCCCCATGCAGTGCAGAGGCAAAGGAGCATATTCCACCTCCTGTAATCCAATATAACAATTGGTGAAACGGCCCATGCAGCCCTCAAAACAGAAATACAGATTTCCTTAAAAACTTATAGTAGCTATTTTCCTGTATGAAGACACGAGAGCAGAGAGCCCCCGAATGAGAAACTTGTGCTAATAAAAAAGTGCTGAGGAGAATTGAGATTAGTGGAATTTTTGCTTGGGGGTTGAAATAAGATTCTCACTTCCATGCGTTTATTGTTTTTCAAAGAAATAGTCCCACTTTTAAAAGCAAAATGACATTTTTGCTTTGAAAACACAAAACAAAACTGATAAAAAATGATCTGACGAGCATGTTATAAGACAGAGATTTTTCCTCTGTGAAAACAATGGCTTTGGAGAAGTTCCACATTGCATCATTTAATGATAAATAACTAAACCGAGGGCAGCGGTTGGCACTGAAGTCACATGCAGTGAAATAACACCATCCCCACAAGGAACCATTTCCAACTGACAACTGAGCTCACACCAAAACCTAGAAACTTGGATAACAAAGATGGTCAAAGGTCTCTTCAGTATTTTTTCTGGCACCAATTCATCTTTAGGACATTATGATGCTTTTAAATTCAGGCAGAAATCTAATAAATATCTTTTATGTGAGCAGTAATCTGTGCATCTCTCTCCCTCTCTTTTTCTCCCTCTCTGGTACAGTATTTGAAAGTCTGCATAAAGAAGGCTACATATAGAATTGCAGGCAGAGAGATATGTGTAAATTGAGCTGAGGACTTCTCATAACTCCTTCTGATATACTCGAAGGCAACTCCCCTCCCCAGTAATTTTCAAGCTAATGAAAACACTGTATAAACATAAAAAACTCAGAGAGTGTGCAGGGGAAAAGTCATACAAAATAAGAATTATTATTTTTTGCTTATAAAATAAACCAAACATTTTTGAGATCAGACAAAGTTCATGGCCTCCACCTCAAGACTTATTGACACTGAAAAAAAACAGGCTAAAGCATTAATAGAGGGATTTCACTGTCTCATTTTTGACCAAAAAGAATCAGAAACCCAAAACCAAAAAAGCAGGACTGCTTGAAATGCCAAGACGTAGTCCCACCCTAACTCTGTGCAAATATGCATCTAACCTTTCACACCCTTACCTACACTGAAGACTTATTTTTAATATAAAAACAATCTGCAGAAATTCTGCGTAAAGTATTAATGCTATAGATGGACCTGAACTAAAGTCCCAGATCCAAACTCCCCTGACCAAAGTTTCGGTTCTTATTCTGCAGATGGTCCCTATTTCTCATAATGAGGTGAACCAAGGGCTCAAATTCAGGCTCCCCCACCAACGAACCCTACAGTGTTGGAAATTTGGGTGTGGATTTTGCGGGCTTAGAGGTCCATTCTGAAGACCTATTGCAGAATAAGCAAAACATATTAAACCACAGCTTCAAAAGAAACAAGTCTTTCAGGAGACGATAATATGTGGGAATCTGGGCAGCTTTGGCAAGTGATGGCCCGTGACAAAGCCAAAGGCCTGTTCCTCGTTCAACTGGTTTGCTGCTCCTCACGTTGCCCTCTCCAGAAACTCTCATTGCCAGGGAAAATTGCAAAATATGCTTCACACAGCATTCTTTTGTGCATTTCAAAGCTGATATTTGCTTTTATTCCTCACTCAAAAACATCGGCATCTTAATCAAACCGTCTGAGGTCCGCTTTAGTATCGCTCTTATTTTCATTTGACTATGGTCCTTTTCTATTTTGAGGTGGTTTTTGGATGCTTGACTACAAATTTCCCTCCCCTTAAGTCTTCAAAGAAGCCTCAAAAATACCTCTCTGTATCTGGTACCTAGTTACTACAGTAATAGTCACCTTAGAAACACTGTAAATATACAATTATATATGATTGTATTCCAAAGTTCACTTAAGTCAGTCAGAAGTTTTCCGTTGACTTAAATGAGTTGCAGGATCAGGCCCCTAAATGCTTCAAATACATTTTTTTTCCATCTATAGACTGCTAATGGAGAACATATTCCAATTTTACATTTCTCTCCCAACATCCCCGCCCTGGTTTTCTTGCCTTAACACCCACGCTTGAGGGCTACCATGTCCTCTCCTCCCCATCCAGCCTCCTAGGCGGCAGATTAAATCCACCCTTGATTGCAATTTGGTTTAGCACCCACTTAAGCCTCTTTCAATGCTCTCAACACAAGGACTCGCTGGCTTAGAGGTTTGGTAAAAGTTTTTCAAACTCTTTATCTACTTTCTGTTACCTGTCTGCGCAGAGGGATTCGCTTCGTGAGCTTGTGCACGGCCGGCTGGCTGCTGAAGTCGGGCTTCTTGGTGGTGTTCTTCATGCGGCACAGGATGACCGCCAGCACCATGCACGCGATTAGGAAGACCCCTATGCAGTAAATTGCTATTTCCAGGTAGTCTGGAGACGCCGGATATTCCTTCTCTTTTTCAGGAGCTGGATTGGAAGGTTTTAGGAGGGAACAATCATGCCACAGAGTTAGGACACAGGACAAGGATGCTCAGTACAGTGCTTGGAGCAACAAGAAATGATAACACGACAGGTAATTTTTGCAGTGCCTTTGAGACATATGGCCTACTGCAGATATGTAGGTCATCTTGCAACCTGCCAGTAATTCCTCTGATCACTGCTATAGTTTTCCCATTTGCCACTGTGTGCATGCGTGTATGTGTTTGTACACGTACATATACACACATAAACACGTGTCTGCTTGCTTAGGTAAATATATATATACATAGTAGCAATATTGTGTGTTCAAATATAACTTCAGGGAAAACAAGGACTAAAGCATCCAAATGAGATTCATTTTGCTGGTAAAATCAAACTCCAAATAATTTTCACAAGCGTTGTAATTCCTTTTAACCACATTAAAGACACATTTGAAGACAAAATATTCAATTAGATAGCCTAAAAGGATAGTCTCTAAGCATTTAAATGGAAGTTTGGGCTGGAATCTGCATTGCTTGTATGGCCAAATTTCCACTGGATCTTGAAATCCAGAAGGAAAGCAGGATGGATCAGGCCCTTAATGCGCTGCTAAGTCCAGGCTGGGAATTCAGGAGGATTCAAGGATCTGGCTGCCCAGCGCTGTTGGATCACGCTGGGTGCCCAACTCCCCTGAGATTCCTTGAGGGAACCAGGGTCAGATTAAAAAGAAAAATCCAAGTAAGAGCTGAGCTGCTAACAGCACATTTGAATGGATTACCCGCCATACTAAGGCTGTATATTTTAAGCCTCACCAGTGGTTACTAGTTTACAAGATTAGATTTTAGCAGGAGTGGTTCTACACAGCCGTTACTCTGATTGAAACCATTCTGAAATTATCTTCAAGACAGTTATATGCACAACCCCGGTCCCTAATCCTTTATCTGGAATTCATCCTCCGGATAAACAGCATTCCGCAGCAATCAGCGGTCACTCTACAAGCAATGCACATTCAAGCTGAAATTTCCTTGTGCCTCATTTTAGGTTTAAAAAAATATTTCATTCAAGAAAATTGGTTAAAATACGCTGTTCGAGCACTTGAGAAATGCAAACCCTGCTAGCAGAAGCGAGCTCTACATTGGTGCTGTCTGCTCGCTTGGTGACAAATCATGCAGGCTTGGTGCTCCCAGAGTGAGATGCAATAACGTGATCTTGTTCAATACATGTTAATAAAGGCTAAGAAATTATCTGTGGAAAGTGGGAACATTTTAATCACATCTCACAAACCTCAGCAATATGCCCATGCAGGTTTTGTACCTTTTGTTTTGGATTAACAATTAATAAATGGTAAGCACAAGGTGACCCAGCAAACCTCAGGTTATTCACGTTTTTCCAAAGGAACTCCCAAGGCAGCTGCATTAGAGCCAAGAGTAATAAATGAGACAATTTAACTAGTGTCAGAACCAACTACAGTTACATCTTCTAACAGCTGATAACAATTTTCAGGCAATAAAGCGCATTGATGTTTGTTTCTTTTAAGGGCAGAAACATCATCAACCACAGTACAGCAGGACATGCTTTGCAGTAAAAGCAAATGAATATTTGTTTTCTTAGAACATGCAATGTTTAAAGATGCACGGAGCCGATTCCCAAGATATGGAACGCACTGCTTCTGCACACAACCATTTGGCACTAAAATTAGAGTTTTTGTAACAGATTTGGATAATAGGTAAAAGCAAGTTTAAAAATGAGTTTATCAATGATCATGGCCAAATTGGTCCTAAGGCTCCCTAAGACAATTTGAATCTTCTCTTCAGCAAACAGTTTACAATGATTAATGTGCTGACTTTCAGCTATCTCTTTCAATGCTAAGGAAGTGCACTTAGCATTTCTGATGAACATTCAGCAAGAGGTAAAAACATTTAAATTAAGCACAACAGCCATGCCACTTGTTTCGGTTTTGATTTTTTTTGTAGTTGTATTCAAGAATATATCGCATTTACTGGCTTGAGACAACCGTGTTTTTTAAAAATAATCATTGTAAAAAAATGTTGAAGAAGCCAAAAGTCATTTTCTCTGAGACAGAAGCTGTGCTAACCCTGCAGCAATCAACGAGGGGAAAAAAAAGAGGAAAAACCACTGAAAGAGAGCAGTGTATACCTGGCAGAACTGTCAACCATGCAGTGTGAAAGGATATCCCAATAGAATTACCCGCCAAGCATGTATACTCCCCAGCATCCTCAAAAGTTACATTCCGTATATAGAGAACCTCAATTTCTTTGTCCGTGGTGTTAACACCGGCAGCCTAAAAAAAAAAGAGGGAAGCAAAAGAAAAAGCTAGACACTGAAAGAATCCTTGTGGATAGGGAGATGGAGCCACAGGGCTTTGCACTTTGGAAGGACAGAGGTGGAGAGATGCAAAGCTCCTTCCCCATCCACAATCCCTCATCCAAAAGCCATTTACCAACAGGTCCCAGCTCACCTCAGAAAGTAATCAACACCCTTCACCGGACTTAAACTCACCACCTAAACATGCATGCAATCAAATGGCATGGAAAAATTAACCCACAAAGCTTTTTTTTTCCTTTTTTAATAAAAGAATGTTGAAAGAGAAACAAAGAGAAAACGAAGTAGGACAGAATGTGGTATCCTTCACATGTAGTTACCTGTTTAAGAGAAAAGAATTTGCTATGAAAATGTATTCTGAGAGGGTGAAATAAATAAAAAGGCAGATTCTGCTCCAAGAGACACAACTTAGTAGCTGGCTCAGGCAGCTACAGTCCTTCCATCATCCACTGCACTTGAATACTCTACACTGTGCAGTCTTGCCAAATCTCACAGTTTGATCCCAAGGCTGATAATATTTGGTGGCTTGCTCAGAAGCACAGGGCAGAGTCACATTGCCAGGTAGGAATCTGAACTCTCTTGTAAAAAAGATCATTTGTGGCTAGCGGAGACGTGGCGAAAAGCTGGACCACAGAGGTTCAAAAACAAGGAGAGGGAAATATATGCTTTTCTAAATCTTAGAATACTGAAAAAAAATTAAATGGATTTTTTTTCTGGCCTCTTTGCTTGCTAAATCTCTGGCTTGACAAGTGATTGTGCAGCAAACAATCACTGTAATAGCGATTATCCAAACTTTTACAGAAAAGTACACTTAAGAGCCCTTCAGACCTGAGACTTTCCAGCTGTCCCAAGACAGGCACAACAGGGCATAAGCATCAAGTACTCTATCATGGAGATTTAAAGAAAATATTTTAAATGGAGAGCTTTTTTTCCCCTTTGTCTCTGTTCCATTCAAAAACATAAAAACATTATTTTGAAATACATTATGGGGGAATAATCCTATCTGTATCAAGCCACTTGCATCATTGCCAGAATTTAGTAGTACTGTGGGCTTTTACCCACAATAACGGGAGAATAAATGGGGAAAGACATGCACCCTGCACAGCTGCAGGAGATGTAGGAAGCTTTAAGTTCCTAAATTGACCTGTGAGTACTTATATGAACATCTCACATATGTAAGTGTGTGTATATATCTACATATATATGTACGTATGTGTACATAAAAATATACACACTAATTATACCTTAATTATGTTATTCAATGAATACACTATATGTGAATTGTGAAGTACGCAGAATTAGCAACAAACCTGAACATAAACACACACAGACACCAAATACAGGAGAGAACAAAGAAAACACTGTTTACGATACACACAGAATATTGTGGGAATTTTTCCATGGCGGCTGGTGTAATACCAGTTGCATCACCAGAGGAGGATTACAAATATACCACAAGGCCAAGAGTTATCCTACAAGCTGCCTGCAGTCTCCCAAAGCACCATTTTTTCCAGCTTCTACATCCAGCTTTCTTTAAAAAACATTGTTACCTTGTATACTCGGCAGAACAGAGAGCCAGGCAGACTGGTTGGCCTCCCCTATATAATTGGAGACCTTACAAATATATTCTCCAGCGTCCGCCTCTGTCACATTGTACAGTGTCAGCACTTCAGCATTGGAACTATTTATCCCCGAATGCTAGAATAGACCAATAACACAGGAGAACAATGTAACTGCTGCCCAAAATGGACATCAATCTGTCTATGGTCCCACCACCAACACCGTCATAAGAACATGTCTTCCACTTCATGCAAGTATCAGTGTCAAAACATTAAGTTTTGTTTTTTTTGCAATCAGAAGTATCACACGAACAGGTAGAAAAGGGGAGAGGGGAAGAAGCATCTGACTGGGAAAGCGGCTGTGTGGGATGATATGGTAGAGAGCTGGCTGTCCCAACCACCAGCACTCTGGAGTTGGAGTTGGGCAACACGAACCAACTTGGAAAACTTCACGGTGAAGGATTTCCTTGAATGAGCTTGCTTAGGACACCTGCCAGTAAAGAACAACCTGGTGCAACTGAGATGCTGCATCAAGTTGCTGAAAAATGGACATCTTCGCAGGTGCAGGACCTAGAGAACCCCATCTCACCACCAAGCTTTGGTAGCAAGTGTTACATTACTCAATGGCCTTTGAAATGAAGAAATGTGAGAGAAATGGAGTAAATTCACCTGGATATTTTTTAGACATGCCTTACCAACACACGTCAATGATGTGTTTGAAGACTTTTGTTTTTTTAATATATCATGCTTGAAACAGTTCCAGATAGACAACTCCGTGGAAGCACAGAATACCAAAAGAGTGCCTATGAGCTGCAAAATAAGTCTTTAGACTACCAAATATATGCCTATTTATTTCAATTGTCCTCATCTCAAAATTCTTGGATTTACATCAAATAAACTCAATGCTTCAAAGAGACAATCACCAGCACCAACATCTGCAAGGCCTCACCTTTAAAACCTGAAGATAGGGCAACCCATCTGGTCCGTATTTACTGCCATTCTTCTCTACATGTTTTATCCACTGGATGTGAGGCTGAGCATCGCTGTAGACTTTGCACACAAACTCCACGTCCCCACCGACCACCGTGGAGGCGTTCGCGGGGAGGCCGGCCTGGAGGATGGGCCTGTGCGGAGACCGCTCTGTTGAGACGGGGAGGGCGAGCGAGAAGGAGGGAGGGAGGGAGAGGGAAATAAAGATGCATAAATAAGCGGAGCTGCCAAGAAAACTGTAAGTGAACTCGAGCCAAAAAGCCCTGTAAGCCTGTTGGCTGACTCCTCCGAAATAACACTGCAGCCAAAACGTATAACAAAAACTGCAGTTCAAAGGAGATGACTTGAGCACTACACTTGTAATATGAAGAATAGCTATTTGGGGGCAGGGGAGAAAAAAAAAAAACTAAGCATTTTTGATAGTTTAATCACTTAAGAATTACTGAAAAAGTATATATTTTAAAGTGTTCATTGTTAATAAGTGCCTCTGACTTCTGAAACATTCTAATTGGGTTAAACTCCCACAAATTGGAAAGATTAATCAGTTTTTAAAATGAATTAATAATGTATTAAAATAAACCCAAAGGATTTTCACACAGTGAGCGGCCTAAGCACTGTCCCTAAATATCCTTATGCAAGACATGTTCCAGGCAGCTTTTCCGAACGCTCTCGTCGTTATTACCAAGTTAGCTGCTCTCTCCCGTCACCTCGACGCAGCAACAGAAATACCAGTTTGTTCTTACTCTTAAGCATGACGCAAGGAAACATCGAGTTCCCCGAGGAACCTCAGCATATTTAACATGACCCGATAAGGCTTCGTAGTCTGCAGACTTGGCTAAGTATTTATTGAACGCGATTGCTCAAGCTTATGACACTGAACATACCAAGTGTATCCTGTGTCATCTGGGTACCCGGAAAGCCACTCCAGCCAGTGCTCCCTGCCCAGTTTCGTGGATACGATAAACATCTTTGGGCAAAACATCAGCTGTGTGTGCTGGAAGCGATGGGAACGTTGCCCCCGGCTATGACAGCGCTGCAGCGTTCTGTACTCGCAGAGCCTGATCTAGAAGCTGCTAAGACCTTAGGGATGGTGAGCAGCAAATGACCTCAGCTCCCAGGCTGCCAGGGCCTCCAGCAGATGTTTTTTGCCAGGCAGCAAAAGTGGGCAAAAAATAATACATTTCATCCCAACATCACCTAAGGAAAAGTCCTCAAAATGACCCTCCGAGGAAACAAAGACTCTACCGTGCAGGCTGGGCAATGGCACCGTCCCCAGAGGCCTTCGGGGAGCTGCCGCTTTCTTCATCTGGGAGCTCGCCATCTCCTTCCCCTAAACTTAACTCTGCCCCTTCCTTCAATGGGAACAGCAGCAGCTTTTCTTATGGACATCTGTATATCAGGAAAAGCCTGGTCACCTGGATGCTCCCATGTATCACAGATGTCTCAGATAAGAATTCAAAGTTAATGCTGAAAAATTTAAAGCTAAGGGAAAGGTCCATTGCTCATTCCCTACCAGGGCTGCCCATTCTCCTCCACGATGAGAATTCCTTCATAGGCAAGTAAAAAACAGTGGACCTAAATATTTATTATTAGAGGCTGCATACTGTTAAAGCTTGGACATTATAAGCCAAATCGACTGAATTTCAAGTCAAGTGCTCCTTCTTAAACATAGTAGTTTCCAATAAATTGTTTCACAAGCAAACATTGCGAGTCTAATAGCAAATAATGATGCCCACGGAACAATGGGATCTTTCATACAGTCCAATATATTTGGCATGCGGCAAACATCTACAGGGAATTTATTCACTGCGGCAATGCTGGCAGCACACTACAAAGCAGCAGTCTTATTTCACTTGTGGCAAAAGTGCATTTGCGTAGCAGTTATTAAATTATTCCACGGCTATGTATGTCCTTTTCAAAGGATCTAGGAACAGTTTAATATTTTTTAATTTTTAAATTACCGTAGAATGTCTAAATTACTATTTTATAGTTCTGGAGAGAACTTTTAAAGTTTCTCACCTTATACTAACTAAGCTCTAATTCCATCTCTCTCACTCCTTCATTTGGGTACAAAAACAGCAAGCAAATTCTCCCTTTAATAGAAACCTTACACCATCTTCCAAAACTTATTACAGCTGCCTTCAGTATAAAATGAAACCTTAGAGAATGTTATTTAAAATGTTTTTTAGAAGTCAGTAGGCCTCATGTTTCATTTCTCCACATCAGGGTTTGATTTCCTTTGTGACCTTACTCTCTGCCCTTAAACAAACCAGAGAATGAGGCCTGAAACATCTTGGAAAAGTTCCTACCATGCCAGCATAACACACAAAAAGTGTTTAGCTTATCCCGATAGACATCAATGATTTAATCTTTTATTGATGACTGTCAAACCTTTCCTCTACCAAAAATGGATGGTCTAGTAAAGAAGTAAAAGCAAAGTTCTCACAATCTTGGCCTACCTTAAGAATTAAATAGTGTGTGTATATGCAAATATAGAACAAATGTACATGTATAAGATAATTATGAAATTTCTACTTGAAGGGTCAATGTGTTAAAAACAAACGTTACCCTCCAACACATGGAGAAATGATCAGTATTTGTCCAACTCCTTCAGCAGAAGGCAGTGCTCCTAGGCCCACACAGGCAAGCAGAACTTTGCATCCTCGTGCAAATTCAGCAGGGCTGCAAACCTACAGCCTAGGATCACGGGAAATAAATTCAACAGTGTGGAAAGTAGCACAGAATAGAGAAATGTGCCCTCATTAAAAATGACCAAGCAGTATAGTTCAGTACAGTACCACTTCTTAAAAACAGTCATTTCAAGATGTTATGCTGTCTCTATTTCTCTGCAAACTACACACACTTAAGAACTTTGCTTCTCACAAACCATGTCCATAAATCTCACATCAATATTGGTGCTTAAATAGCAAGCCTTACTTTTGTAAGCAGCTATCATCACTCAGACAACTAGCTCCACAAACATTAGATGGAAATTTTATTTTCTTTTTTTAATGGAAGCCTGGCAAAGAAGTCAAAGCAGTCTTCAAAAAATACCTTCAACTTCACCATGAACAGCCTTTCTGAAAAGCATTTAAAAATATGCATTTGCCTTGGATAACTTAACAGTTATTACTAGGATGATCACTAAACTATAGTGATAATATATGTCTGTAGTTAGCTCATTCGGACAGCAATATTTTGATAGGAAAAAACCTGGGAACTGAGCTTGTAACTCTGCAGCCCTACTGATTTTAATATTGCCCTTCAGCGTTTCACACTGAGCTCAATCAGCCCCCTGAGAAATAAAGCTTTGCTAATTGACCCCCGGCATTTTAGAGTGTTCCACTCTCACTGCTAACACAACATGGTTTGCAAAACAAGTCTACAGTTTATGTGCTATAGAAAATTGCCCCATGCACAAGACTTCTTGTGCACTAACGCTAAACCATAAAGGACCATAAGAAATAGGAGGTACTGCTTTTATGCCCATAAATATTACTTACTGAACTAAACAGTTCTAAAAGATACCGCGTAGTTTTGCCCTGATTTCTTAAACAAAGACTTTCTTACTTTAACAGATATTTAATGGATTTTTAGAATTGAAGTACATTTCCTGCATATTGATTTGAAAGTATTTGAGCCAAAAATCAAAAAGTATACATCTCCTAAATTACATTTCATTCTTATTCTAGTTCTTCCCAATTTCTGTAATATTTTACAGCAAGAAACAAGCTTGATGCTCTGTATGTAGGAAGTGCTGGGGTCTTCACTTTGCAGTTTTGATGCAACCAAGAACACCTCTTTTTGAAGGGTTAATTATTTACAAAAGGCAGAGCCCCAGTGCCTGCTCATGTGCAGATCATATTCACCACTACAAATACCTAAACCATACACCATCATAAAGATTCTCAAATTTCTGCTTGACAAACAGACTCACTATTTGAAGAAAAGCCCAATAAACAGAAATAACCAGTGGCTTAGAGAAACCTGTCATTTAACTTGTTAATGTTAAATCCTTGGGACAGAATACTTTCCTCTAAGAAGAAAACCTGCAAAGAGTCCAAAGAAACTGGAAAATTCCAGGGCCCTGATCTTACTGAATTTCCTAAAAAATTGACAGTATGTCTGGAATTGCACAGGAATCTCCCAATCCCACAGAAAACTTGGGGTCAGGTGGGAGTTCGTCCTGCCACAGACGAAGGAGGGACAAGGGAAGGGAAGGATTCCGGAGATGACTCTACTGGAGCTTGCCCCCTTCACCAAGAGGTTCTGAGAATTGTCTCTCAGTAATATTGAAGCCTCCTGGACAGATAGGTCCTACAGAAGACCCTCATCTCATACATGTTGGGCATCTATTTCGTTTTGATCCTCTAGGGCCAGGGTGGCAGCAGGGATATGTGCAGGGAAGAGATGCTGCATGCCCTGAGTTGGAGGAGGACGTAGGAGGGCAGGATTTGCTGCTGCTAGAGGCCCAAGTAGAGCACTTTGTGCCTGAAAAAGTGGCACTGCTGCTCCTGGAGGGCTCTGGCAGGACGAGGGGACAATAACCCGGGAAGGGGTGAGCTCCGGGGCCTGTCCAGAGGCCAAGTCTCCTTAGCAACCTGGCCGTGCCAAGGGCTGGGAAGAGCTCCGGTAATTGTCTGTCCCAACCTCCTCGTCACCCTAGGACAGACAGTTCAGGACCTTTCATGAGAGCTAAAAGCCAGAACCAAAGCCCATTGAAGCCAGCAGAAAAACCTCACATGGAATTCAATGGGCTTTGGGTAAGGCATTTTAATGCATTTCAAAAAAAAGAAAGAAAAATGAAAACTAATCTTATTTTCTCCTTTTGAATGGGCTTGTTTCCTCTCCTTGCAAATGTGTGACTCAAGTGCAGGCTAGGAAATAAAAGCTGAATAGCAAATCTAAGAATTCAAACATGAATTCTCTGAACAATGGATAGATCCTCAATTAAAAGAAAAAAAAATAGAAGAAATCAAGAAATCTCATTCTTTTCCACAGCCTCTAATTAGCCAGACACATTTATCAGAGCATTAAATACTATTTTTTTAAGTGTTACTGACTCCTAAGGAGTCATCTTGACAGCTGCCACTGCAAAGCTACAGAGGCCCCCTCAGATTATGCCTTTAAGTGAGGCATCGGTAACCAGTCGAGGTCTATAGCCCTTAACAGAAATTCTCCATCCTCAGTCATCACTGAATATAAAATTAAGCGGTTCCAGCTGTGTCTCTGCCTAACAGCAAACACGGTCTCGCTGTGCCCTCGTCTTTTTCTGCCCTGTTTGTCACAAGTTCAGCTCCGTTTGCTTATTTCGTTAGATTCTGCCTGAGCCCTGGAAGTCTTTCTGCCTCAGGTACCTTCTTGGTGGCATTATGGACTCCCTGAAAATACTGCCCATTCTCAATTACCTTTCTTCTGGATCATGCAACATCTGTTGCTTTGGAAAACTGCAAATTATCTTTAAATTATGGGTCTCTCGAAAGCCTCCTGGAGTTTTTTGAGCCAGACTGTAATTACTGCTCTTGTGTGCCTTAGCATCCCAAACTTGCAAGACTGGCTTTAAATCAATCACAGCTTTTTCTACCATACATTTGGACTGAAATGTATCCGATATTTCAGCTTCACCCAGTTTACTGTGCTCATCCCATGTTTCTGCAGTGCCAGGCCCCAGAAAGCAAGAGACATCGAGGAAGGCACTACAGCTGGAAGAACATGTTGCAAGAAGGCTTCTTCCCTGGATAAGCTTGTCAAGGAGAGCTCAAACTTCCCATAGGGCCAACACACCCCATGCTATCTCGAAGCTGAGATATCTGCTTATTCTCAGAAGTGGCATGTGGTGGGGGAGCTCAGGAGTAGCCAAGGGACACTAACGATGAACATCCCAGACAGTATATTCAGAATAAGCATTTCTGCCTGCGCAAGGCTCGCTCTACACTCACTCAACTTCTGGCATCCTGCTGAGACTGTACACGTTCACACTGTTATTGCTGGCTCTGATGATGTTTTTTGGTGGTGTGGAAACATACCTCTGGGTGAAGGCATTTGCTAAAGTCACTGGACTAAGCACAGGGCATCCGTCTCTGGTCACTACCTGTTTGGGTTAGATATGGACCAGTAAAAGGAGGATAACAACTTCTTCATTAATCTTTTGCCATTCAGTTTTCCAGATGTTGGTGAAGACCTTCCCCCTTCTATCCTGCTCTAGTAGGACAGAGGAAATAGCTCAGAGGAACAGGAGACGTAGGGGGTCACTGTCCTTCACAGAGGATCCCACTTACACCAGCTGCAAATCCAGTCTGGGTTTATGAACATCAGGGGCTGGATTAATGATTTCTCTATGAATTAATTGCTGGAGAGTTCCAGCAGCAGTCAGGGCATGAGGAATTGCAACTCAGATTTCTCGATAAATGCCACCTTATTCAAACTCATATAAAGGATCCCATTTGAAACTGCACTTGTTTTCCATACCCCTAGGTGGAGTGACATAGGAGGGGTCTAACCAAACAGATGTCAGAGTCCCCACAGGAATTTCCTCCTTCAAGGTAACTTTCTACGCACAGGCCAAGCTAAACCTTCACTTCCTCACTCCAGAAATTCGCAATTGCTGGTGGGGGCCAGTGCTCCATGAATGCCAGAAGGAAAACACTGCAGACTCCACTGTTTGCTCAGTGATGTGGAGCAGTAAGGTTGAGTGCTGGCTGCTTTTTCAGGAGACCAGACCTAACAGAGCAGGTGTAGGCACAGTGCCTCCATTAATTAATGTCATCCACTAAACGTGAGCCAGGAACTGAGTAGCTTCCACCAGCTGCATGTCAGTTTGGTTTCTCTTCTGCATAATATGAAGCACTGCACGTTGTTTACAGCCAATTCAGAAGTGCTGCTGAACTGTCATGTTCCATTTGTATATACATATATACAGAGAGAGCCCCCTCAAATCATCATTTCCTAGGTAATTTATATAGACCGAAGTATCATCTGTGGTAAGATAAGACAATGCTGTCTTCCAAAACTCATTGTAAAATCAAAAACGTTTTAAGGCTACAAGGAATACCAAGTCACTGTTATGAAATGTTGTGCTAAACATTAAGACCAGTAAAAGAAAAGGAAGCAGGGAACTGGCTCCACAGTGCTCCTTCCTGTCATTGAATACCACTTTCTTATAAAATCAAACATACTAACACTGTTTATTAAACAATTTTAGTTCTGAAAGTTAAAACCTTACAACAGAAAACAGAAGTAGGCAGCAAGGTACTTATAGCAAAGCATTTAGACCATCTAACTTCTGAGTGCTACCTAAACGCCTCTCCTTAGCAAGGTTAGTTTAGTGAAAGACAGTGCCTTTTAAATCTCCACCAGAACATAATGTGTATTCAACCTCTTTGTCCCTGCCTTCATCGCTGCACCTTGGACCTCAGGTGTTGGCACTATTTCTTCAGCAAAGCCCCACTTAGGTTATCCCATCTGTCTCTGAATAGCTCCACAGCACTATTTCAGCTCATTTCCCCATGTGCATTTTTGCTAATGCACATGTCCAAATAGCAGCTTTTTAGATAAGCTCATCTATGCACTTCTTTCTCATATGGCAGGAGAACAGGGACTGTGAAGAGCCCAAACTACATCATCCCAGGAACCTGAAGGATTTTACAGCCAGGACAAGAGGCAGAAGTCTGAGGAACTTTCCAAATGGGATAAGGACATGAAGCATTTCCTAGGACTTCAATCTAATAATTCCCTGCAAGCCAGGCAGGAGAAATCTGTAGCAGGACTGACAACCTTGGCTTATCTCAAAGCCTGCTGGTGTCAATGAAAAGAATAGAAAACCACAACAGAACTAGTTAAAAGCTATGCTTTCAAATCACACATGTATCAAGGGGTTAAAAGAAAGAGGAACGTCTTGTAAGTCAAGAACTAAGGCACACAACATGAATGTTCTTGTTTTAAAATGTGAAGTTGTCAACAGGGTTTCAATATTAGCCTGTCCTTTATGCAAAGCCCTGTAGTCAAGGTGCCACGGTGTGTTTTACCAGTCTCATAAAGCAAAAAGGGCCATAGCAGAGAGATTCTTTCCATACTAATCCTGCATCATACCGTCCACAGTGCATGTAGAAGCAAATCCTCTGTATCTGTCTGAACAAAGGGGGAAAAAAAGGCCTTATTTTGATGTGGAAAAAGAGAAAACACAGGAAATAGAACAATGAGGAACTGAAATTTTGAAAAAACACCTCTAGCTTCTCACCAACAAGGGGTAACATTTTATTGTGCTAGGGAGCTCCAGAAACTTTTGTGCATTAACTTTTGTGCACAGAGGTCTCATCCGGCCCTGCGGGCGCTCCCAGCACTCGGCTGTCCCTAATTCCAGCCACAGCGCGGGGGTCCCGGGGATGGGAACTGCACGGGGCTGTGGAGCAGCCTCCAAAGGCTTCCCGTGCGCCTGGCAAACGGCCTCTCCCCCACGGGGACGGCGTTCCCGGGAAGCTGCAGGGGATCCAGCCTGCTGGGGCGCCCTGCGATTCCCGAATCCACACGGCGGGCGCCAGTCCTGCTGCTGCTGCTGGGATCCGACCGCGTGTTTTTCATCCCGCAAATTTCCTTTCCTGAAAAACAGTTCTGTCCTTAAAGCAAAACGGAAAAATATTAAGTAAACCTGTAAAAGCACTTGTGCATTCCTCCACTGCTGTGCCCTTTTTATACAACACCCTCAGTATATGGAGGAATGCAGGTGCTATCAGGAAGACTCCCATATTCCCACCATTTCCAGCATCTCTCTGGCTCCAATCCCCCATGCTAGACACAGCTCATTTCTGCAACGTGAAATCTATATCTGTTCTAAATACTGGATCCTGGAGCACTCCTTTACTGCTCTTGAAGAGACCCTGACTGTTGCTATCGCCACCTTTGCTATTATATTTCAGATAATTCACATAAATTCACACAGAGCTTGCAAGAATGATGATGTAGCAGCTTTAATGGGAAACACTTAAGCTGGCCGCACTTGGACGTGGATTTTGTGCTAGAATGTCCTTTTCTATGTAATTTTCTATTTATCAATCTCTTCTGTGTCTACATTCTCGTGACATTAAGCATCCCTACCCGAATGGAGAGAACAGCAGAACTTTCATAAGAAGCACAAAATCAACACCCCAGTTCCCCCTCATTTGAGCATCTATCAATCTTTTATAGTGAACAAGACACATGCCCTCACTAAAAAACTCCTTTAAGCATGCTAGCTGTACTTGGTAATGGACAGATTTACACGCTACCCCCCTCCAGAGACCTTGAAGCACCATCGTCAGCCCTCTGGCTGAAGAGAATTGGACAGTGAGGGGGGAAAAATCATTTATTCAAATAATCATTCAAATGTAGAGTTAGGAGCTCTTTAGGAATGCCCTAAGGATTATCTTAGCAAAGCAAAGGTACAGTCTAACTGAAGTTATATTGGTCAGGAAAATCTGATCTAGTAGCAGAAACATTGTTGGAAAAAAAAAAAATCGTAACACTAACCAACAGAACAATATTAATCTGTAAATGCAGAATGCCAGTATTTTATTTTAACTTGGGGAGTCAAAAATTTCTACATATTCACACAAACTTTAAAGAGTAACCTGAAAATAATCATAATATTTTACATATACAGAGCACTTCACTATTCAAAAGTGTTTAACAAACTATGATCTTTAATGTGTCTTTTAAATTATAAAGAAATTAGGCTTTACTTTATTTCTGAGTTTTAATGGAACTGCTATGGAAGCTGCACCACGGGAACCACAGTGATCCAAAAGATGACCTAATGACATAAAATCCTCAAAACCGGTCAAATACAACGAGCACTGGATTTCAAGCCACAAAACAGAGAGAGAGGAGAACACACCAACATGAAGTTTGCCAGGGCAACTTATTTTTTCTAACAGCCACAGAATGTCACATTTTACTGATTTCTCTCAACTTTGGTGCTTCCAGGTCTCTCATTCTCTTCTCTATCTCATCCCAAGACCTACCCTCAGCGTTAACCCTACTGTCTGCTACTGTATTATCTTCTATCTATCTGCACAACCTGGGTCCATTTCCAGCCCCTTTCACTGTCTCATCTCTTATTTCTAGTTTTATTCCTTATTTTAATCCAATCACCCAGTGCACTTTCATCCCTTTTGAGACATTCATCCACCAAAATGAATGTCTCATCTCCCTCACCATCAATAACTAACCCATTGCAGCCATAGGGATTATCACATCACTATTTCCTCACATGCTGCTGGACTAAGAAATGCAATGAAGAAATGCAAAGAAGAAATGAACGACAATGTATTCATGATTACTTGTAACGCTTAAGATAATTGAAATCTGTTTTGGAAGGAAAGGAACTTCACCAATTTTCAGTGAGGAGCACAACGCTGCCAATTTTCTCAGCAACAAAAAGCTTGGGAAAGTCAAAAAACCCTCTCATTATGTGAGGATACGGCTTTGACGAGTGCCAATTGCACATTCAACACCACAGCAGCCTTGTTAGCATCTTCAGACAACTCCTGCAAATTCCTACTTGTATTTCCATGAGTAGGATACTGCATGAATTATAAGGCATGATTAAAAATGATAATAACAGAGCTGAAACAATATCCTGTTCATCATTCATCAAAAGAAAAAGAAATACCTGCCTCGGGGCTGTAATAAGACAGAAAGTGGGACAGGGAGACCGGTCCTCCCACGGAAGATTCTGCGGGAAGCATTCCAAACATGACAAATTCAGCGTTCACCCAACAGATGAAGTAATGACACTAGTATTTGTCCATAAAATGTAATTTAGCCAGACTACTCCAATGAAATCAGAAGCTTTAATGCTATAAAGCAAGGGTTTGGGAATATTTGTACCTTATTAAGGGGGAAGAAGCAAGGGAGAAGATTTAATTTTCCCTTAGCTTAGCTGAACCATCACACCGTGGGCTTTGTTTTCAACAGCAAACCTCCAGCACTAAACAATTTGCTTAATTTCTTCTCAGAGATACATTCGTTGCCCAAAGCCTAATACCAGGTGTGAAGTCCACACTCAGGCTTATCAGCACTTGAAATAAAATCTTCTCCCCTCTCAGACTACCCAAACACCTGAGGGCAGGCATCAACGTGGATTCCTTCGTGCTTTCAGCCTCTGTCTCATCATGTCCCGGGCCCCAAGCACTTGAGCAGAGATATCAAGCTAAAGCTTGTCCATGTGAAAGAGCTAGTCAACAGCTCAGAGCACATCTGCCAGAGATGCAAGTTGAGGCTTGGTTGCAATACCTACGCTTAATTCCTGCCAGACATGAGCGATGCAACATGCAAGGTATGTATTTAGTTGGTGGCGGTTCCTTTTCCCTAAAAAATAAGGCTTTGGAAACTAAGAAACATACAGGAGTTAAAACAAACTGGTTCTGAACTTTATTTTGAAGAAACAAATCTTGGCAAAAACAAATACCAATGCATATGTTTTCATGAATTCAGAACTGACAAAATGGAAACATGTCCTAAAAAAAAATATATGTTTCCGTGCCATGTTTGTGGCTAAAGCCTCTGAAAACACAGGAAAATCCAAAAATAAAACTGGCTTGAAACATAAACAGAGTTGCTTCTTCATAAAGAGAGAAATACAAATAGTGAATAGGTATCAATAGTACAAAGCAATTTTCATTTTAATAATACGCTATAAACAGCATGAGTAAAATTCACTCCAAACCTCCAAGAGTTCAGGATAGAAGCCCAGCAGCAAAGCTACTCACATATGTAATTTCTGGGGCACAAGGTTTAATCTTAAGAGTCATTTTAAACAGCTCCCAGATGAGAAGTTATTCTCGCACTGTTTTCATATGAAACTACAAATTACTGTTCAGGGACAACTGCTTAGTGCTCATCTACCTCCGTGGTTCCTTCCTCCGTAATATGAGCCAAAAACATGCATACTAGGCAAAGACCAAAACACAGCTAAGCTGGGGTGCAAAGAGGCCTGTTTTAACCAAATATACTTGTCGCAAGCTATAGGGTAAAGCTGCAAGGGTAAACAACAGGGTCTTCTCACACATTTTTGGAAGATGTGTGGTGCTATGGCAGCTGCTTAAGAAAAAGGAAAAAACCGGGTAATGTGCAGAACTTAATCTGAAACCAAACTGATCTTCGGTTTCCCTGGATGATGACATTAAATAGGACAGGAATACCTGCAATATGAATGTTCACCGACTAACCCGTTTTCGCCGTTAAAGTATAAATTCAATTAGTTACTTCCCCGCTTAAACAGAACGGCCGCTGCTGAAATTGCACTCTGATGATAATTGCAATCCAAGGGTGATCTAATTATATACGAGTCTCGGTGGCCACATTCCCACGTTGCTTCCTGCAACCCGGATTCACTACAAGACAACTGCAAAGTAGAAACCACACAGCTTTCAACTGCCCTCCCTTAAGACTGTCCGACTTCGCATGCGCTTAACAAGAACAGAGCTAGCCTATTAGTAAGCTTGCTATAAAACCTACGTTTCTACCTGTCATTAAATACAAAAGAATACAAAGGCACTTTGGCTGCATGTAAAATGCAGCTAACGGGTTAAACTTTTAAGGGAAAAAACGTTCTTTAATTAAAGCATTGGATTAGGACTCAAGTACCAACTTTCATTTTAGGCTCTGCCACAGGCTTACGGTGTGACCCAGGGCAAGGATCACTCAGAAACTCAGCTTTTCATCTATAGAAGGGTCCTTCTGCCAGGCTCTGTCAGGGCTTGTAAGCACTTACTGTGGGCAGTAATTACAAGTGTTGCCTTGTTCATCACATAGCTGGTAATAATTGAAGAATCTGGATAGTACTATAATAAAAAGCTAGAAATGCTACTCTTAGCTGCACAAAATCCTGACAGATGGAGTTTTGCATCCTTGCCATTTCCATCAGTGCAGCCTCACACTTTTACTCGTAAGCGGAGTTCTTCAACACAGCCTAATTTAAGTCCTTTTTGAAAAAGGAGAGTGAGGTATCAGGGTATCCCAAACCTTTAGAGAATAACGTTGTCCAACACAGAGTATCCTGGCCAACTTTACTGGATAACTCTATGGTACCACTGTAAATGCGCACAAGTATTCTGTGTTATATATAGGAGCTGCCAACAATTCGCTGCTTTTTTGTCAGTATTTCTATTCCCATTGTAAAAAATGCAGTATGACTGCTTTGCCAGGTCTGTAAATTTGAATGGGAACACGTGAGCTGAGCTGCCTATTTTAAAAGGGTTGTTGCAAGTAATTACAAGCGAAAAAATGAGAATACTTCACACCTACATTCTGACTGCAAGCTTCTCAGCACTGCTGGCTCCAGACTTCTAATTGTCAAAAGAGTTCAAGGTTTGGAAAGTTATTGGCATCGAGCAATACTGGATATTCCTAACTAGCATTGTGTCATTATTTGGCAGGATTTTTGCTGGGATAACTCCCAGATCTGTGACATAATCTGAGGGTTCTCTACATTACACCATATAGGCAATGCTCATGTTAGTATAATACATTACCATGTTTAATACCATTTGCTATTACTTGCACTTAATCAACTCTGGAACCAGTGAAACCATTGAGGAAAAGCAATTTCAGAGGCTTTCAACTGACAGTTTTCCAATGTTAAAGCACACATCTTGACCTAAAATTACGATTGAAGTTTGTAAGATGCAGCCTACGTATACTATTCCCTCTAAACAAACATCTATTACACTCTATAATCCTCTGGCAACTGAAAACTCATGAGAAAAGCCTAGAAAATAAAAATAATAATAATAAAAAAAGGAGAAAAACTTCTGTAAAAGTGCCCTAACTAAAAACAAAAAACTGTCAGAGTTTCCCTTTCTGGCCTGTCTTAATTTACTGCTTCAACAGTTTCATTCCCAACCTCCGCAGTTATGACAAGGCTCCAGCTCCACAGAACGGGCTCAGCTCCCGCACTTCCAGCCCCCTTCCAAGCTCACCCCCAACACAGTGATTCTGGAAACACCCACAGCCAATTTAACAGCACAGTCTGGAGGGGCTCCCATTCCCATGTTTAACTATTATATTCATTCACTCATAACATTAAATGCAAAAAGGGAGTGAAATAATTACACATATACATCTCCAAAATGCAGGCTACGGTTTACAGCAGCACGTTGTGGGTTAACATATCTCATAGGGTCTAATCATGAAAAGATGCTGAATATTAACCCAGCAAGAAATCAGGCCTCCTTTAGGTGCCACCAGCTGGCTACCCAGCATGTCAAATCACTAGTCACTTTTGAAAATCTTGACCTCATTATTTATTTTGCTGCCTCTCTATAGGAAAGGAACGGAGATTTAAATAAATGACATAATCCTTATTACCATTCCATTCATTCATGCAGGTCACTGCAATTTACCGCCAGGAAAAATAAACCCCTGCATAATATTCCTCAATGTAGGGCATTCAAACGGCTCAAAGCAGGAGAGGCAGCGAGGGGCTCCTGACAAATATTTGCTCAAGTGACCGCATCCTTCACGAACACATTTGCTAGGAAAAACAGGCAAAGAAATTTATGGTCAACGCGAAACTGCCAGCTCGGGCCTGGGGTAGTTACAAGGAAAGGGAGCGGGGGAAAGAAGAGGGAAAAGGGATTTTTAACCAGCTTCATGGCCTTAAATGGGGCCACAAGTCGCCATCTTAAAATAGCTTGCAACATCCCAAAGCATTTTTGCTCTCAACACGGATCAATCTGAAGTATCCAGCCCCATTATACCAGTTATGCTGACTACTCTTGGGTAGCAACACCTTTAGATCCAATAAAACTCATCCGGGCTAATCAGCAAGAGTAGGGGTGAATGAATTTGCTTCCTGAGACTTCAAGCCCTAATTCAGCTAAGCACTTAAATATATGTATAAGCCTTATTAAAGTCAACGGGATTTCGGCA
>NW_010577420.1:79058-103946 GCF_000705375.1 Tinamus guttatus | reverse complement strand
TGCCAATAGGATTTTTTGCAGCTTTTAAAAACTGTCCTCAGGTAAAAGACTTCACAATTTTTGTCATCTGCTAGTGGGAACTGCTAAAGAGCACAATCTAATGGAGTCAATATTAATGTCAGCTGTTCTGGTGTAAATGCAAGAGATCTCTTCTGAAACTCCAGATCTACATTAACGTCACCAAAGTCAGTATCTATTCATATTCACAACAAAATTCAAAAAAAGATTATTTCAAATGTAATAGCAGCAATTTAGAGGATCACTTGATCATTCTGATAACTACAGTTATTAACATTTATGTTTATATTCACTGCACCAATAATAATTGTAAGAGTAATAAGTAAAATTGTATTAGCATTTAGTATTTGTCCTTCACAGTAAGCTCATAAGCACATCACAGCACCAAGGAATTTACAGGAGCTCACAAACATGGATATTACACCTTTGGCAAGAGATGGGGAGCTTAGTCATAGGGACATGGAATTGGCTATGCACTGAATTCCACCATCAGAATAGCCTGAAATCACCTTGAAAAATTGTGCACAATCGTTAAGCTTCATCTTGAATGTTTTACCAAAGAAGCCAAGCCATTAATGAAAAACTCCTTGCATTTGGACAACTTTTGCTTACCAACAACATCAAGGTGGTACGTGTGATTGATGGATCCGTACTGGTTTTCCACGATACAGGTATAATTTCCTTTGTCAGACGGGACCACGCTCTCCATGATGAGGCTCCAGTGCTGGTTGCGAACCTGGTGGGGTTGCAATTAGAGAGGCTGAGAACTTTTTGAGCACAGTTTCACCCTCACCCCTTCAAAAGAACTCTTTTCCACAGAAGTTAATCTTTTGTAATGCATTTTTAAAGCCTCTTCTGCGCTCGTTTGAGAGTTCTGGAGACTGGAATACTTTATTTATGCCTGAGCAGGTATAGTATGGCTATAGCAGTAAAAGCTTTCATGCATTCTGCTATAAATTTACCTCATCCCCCAATTTGAGCACTTTAGGCCTCAGTGCACATTCAGCCCTGCAAGACTCGCGCCAATGGTGCCAATTAGCAGCAGTTGTCTTACCAGGCTTGCCTCTCAATCAACTCCAAAGTGAATTCCCACCCTCAAGATATTTCCCATCTGTCTCCAAACAATCATCCGAACACATTAACTACCCACCAGCAATATGGGATGGATATGATCCCCTAACATCAAAGTCTCCGCTCTTTTCTAATAGCTCAATTACACAGCCTGAGTTTGGGGGAAATAAAGCACAGAATTGCAATGTTTAGGATCCCTCCCACAAGCACAGAGTGGCCAGATTGCATCCTGTCATGGGAGAACCCAACTTGAAGAGCATTAAGAAAATGCTCCCTGGAGCTGAAGGCACGTGTATAAGTTCACTTCACACAACAGAACATGAAGAGGTTCTGAATCTGTCCCCATTTGAACTCAGAAGCAGCATTTGAAATGGTCTCTCAGAAAACAGGATCAGGCCCCAAACTGGAAGGATTGTAGTTCACATCCATTCTTCTCATCACAGATTGGCTCCCAAAAGAGCCTCCCTGGCTAGACATCAAACCCGTGTTTCAACAGTATATTTTGAAAAAAGGCTCGAAAAAGCCTAACACTACGTAGCAGTAACGTACAATTTTTTAACTGAAATGTGCATGATTTACTAAATGTTTTTGCCCAGTAATTACAATCATCCAAATGGAAAGTAGGAATTATCCCTCCTCCAGTGCAATACATGAGAAATACCTGAAGTATTTTGAGCAAATTACTGAGATGCCTTTTTTCCCCCTCCCTATTTTGTTGCCTTTTTTTTTTTTTTGCCAAGCCTCTCCACCAAATTTAAACCGATTTTCAGTATCTTTCCAACAATCAGTATCTTTCCAACAAGCAACTCATCTTTAATCTAAATAGCCTATATCAGAAGTGTATATAACTTCATCCCAAAAATATAGCCTGGCGTTTGTAAAACTAAGCTGGAACCAAAATGCAAATAAAGAATGGTTAGAAATCCTGCAAGGAATGTTCCATAGAAACATTCTACTTTCAAAGTATTGTATTTTAAAAAATGGCACACAATTCTATTTAATTTGAGGAACAAAATAAGAATGTCTTCAGTAAGTTGATAATTCATGAAAATTATTCATTTGGCAATGAAAAAAAAAAAAAAAAGGAGAAGTTTTAAATGAGTTGCAAAAGAAACCAAAATATAATTATCCACACAAAGCAGCACAGTTCAACCATACATTTTTATTCCTCAGGCAAAGAGGCTAAATACAGGAAATCCATGAAGAAACCATAAGTTTTTACAGTCCCTACAGAGTCAAGACCATTTCTTTGCTCTGTATTTACCCTGGCTGAATTGAAATGTGTAAAAGACGACTGCAGGGATGAAGCTTATCAAAATGCATACGTGAAAACACACACCTGTTAATGCTTAAACAGTAAAAACTGATAGAAGTGCATTTGCTTTCTGGGTGGTGTACAGAAAAGTGCGCTCCTGTGCCCTCTCCTATAGGGTTTAGTGCAGAATTTATAACCCCTTAAAACAAACAGGCAAAAATTATTATTAGGACGGACAAAAAGAATAAAAACAAAAATTAAAAAAGGTTTGGGAGTTTTGGCCTTGCTATAGGGATTCGGGTTATACCTTGAGGCCTTTGAGGGCTGATTTGGAAGTTCAGGGCCCACCGTTTGCCAGCGGGGAGGAATTCCGCCCGGATTCCAGGCGGGCGCTATCTGGGCAGCACCCGCAGCCCGGGGACCGGCTGCCCGCAAGGCAAATTGACTCAGGGCATTCCCGAGGGAGGACAAAGTGCTCCCGGCCACTATCTGATTGCGATAAAGGGAGCACAAAGAAGAGATTTCTTAGCTGCAGGGGAGAGGGGACGGGAGGATTAATGAAAATCGCATTTTCCTTCCCTTCCTTTGTGCTGCAAGTTGGGGAAAGATTGTCTTTTCCGAGAGCGACAGAGCATATTACGTGACCTGGTAATGGCAAAGTTTGGCCCTACCTATTTCAGGCTGCTCGGTTTTCCTATATAGTTTGAGCAAATTCCACATCCAGATTCGATGCAACCCAATATAAAGAATCATCACAAACCTGACTTAACATAGACCACTATGGAAAGATTCCTTTTTTTTTTCCTGAGGATTCCTTCATTACAAGCTTGTACAGTGACGATGAGAAAAGCGTAACTCTTCCGTTTCCAGGATAATTCTGAATAAACCAAGAGTGACCTCACGCAGCCCCTCTAGCAAAAGCAGCCCCGGCAGCCTCCCAAAGCCCAGGACACCTCACTCTTTAGCAGTGGTTCACTGAAAACAAGATTTCCACCTTGCAAAAGATGGTTATCCGGAACACTGACAGAATCTGGAATATACAGCAATTCAGTGAGCAGAATGACAGTGATAAGTAAATGCTTCCAGATCACTTTGAATTCAATGTATTTATGAGCAACACAAAAACCTCATATCCACAGCTGTGTCCCCTCTCCCTTTTATTTTTTTTCTCCTTTTAGACTAAAGAGACATAAAAAGTTTTATGATTGAGAATTATAAGTATATACTTCACACATCCAGCTGGCTTTAGATGTAGACAGCTGTGCTTTCTTCTCAGAGTGCATATACACCTAGGAAATTGTACACCTTTAATACCCATGGTCAAAACTTTAATTTCTACCATTGAATAGTATCACCCTGCTGCCCAAGACAAGCTGGCAGGGGCAGCACGCTGCTCCACAGGCTACTCTTCTAAACCAGAGAGATCAGGTATCTGCATCCTGCCCTGCAAGACACACATTTTCCTTCACTGCTTTCAAGAGTGATATCTGTATTTCCCCTCCATGAGATGTAAAATGTTCAAGCAGTGTCTCAGGACTGAAACGGTTACTACTATTTTCCAAGACAGGATTAGGGGGATTTTAATTGGCTTCATTTTTACAACAACTGTAGGAAAGGTGAAAATCACTGAATTGTAGCCAATTCATTAACACTCTGCAGCATTATGAAAGGCAGGAGGTGTTGCCAGGTGTACACTCATAAGCAACAGTAATTTATGGTGTAAGTAAACATAAATGGAAAAGTCTACTTAGATAATTAGTGTTCATGCAGGGAGATTTTCTGGGCTTTGCTCTTTGCTAGCACAAATGTTGGAAAATCTGACACGTTCTACAGTAAATCTAGCTAGGGAAGGAGAGACTTAAGTCTTGTCCTCCTCTGCACTGGAAAACATATTTCTTGTAAGAAGCAGGATCTGAGTCAAGAGCCTATGAAGCAGTAGACATAATTGCTACATCAGGGCATTGCAAAATATGGTACCTTAACTACAAGGCAATCCTGCTGCAGGTAAAGCATGCAGGAAGACATGCAGTGTTGCCGCTTACAACCTTGACACCAGATGAATTTAATTCAGGAGCGTCTTTTCCCTAAAAAAAAGTTTCTGAGGTGTTGCATACATGAGGAAGCTATTGATAGAAAATCTGCAGGAGGAGGTAAAACAACACAGAAATCTGCCTCAGGATGCCAAGGAGAAGGCTTGAACAGCAACTGAACAACCAAACACATGTAAGGAGTGGGATAAGATGACCGAATTTTGACTTTTGACCTGACTTAGGTAGATACATGGAGGTTAAAGGTGTGTGCACTAACCCATAGAACTAGCTGGCCTTCCTAATTCTCTCTTAATCAGTAACCACTAATTTAGAATGAAGCATGTAATCTGAAGCTATTTAAAATTCAAACAAACCCTTGTAAGCAATTGCTGTTACTTTCCCTCAAATTCTGCTTCCTATTTCATTTTCACAGGCCATAAACTCTGTAGAAAATAGCAACTTTTGAATACCGACCCTTCCTTCATTAAATTGCCTATAATCACCAAAGTAGATGGTCATCTTTTCAGCAATGCAGCTGAAAGAGCAAACCAAAAACTTCATTTCTAACTGTACTTTGCAAAGTCAATCTTTGATTTTCTAAGTCTTTATATTCTTTAGTTGCATTTGTGTTCTACAAACACGAATTCAAAAAATAAATAAAAAATAAAGCTTAGTAACAGCCAAAAAGCCACCCACCCTTCCCCAGAAGAAAACAATAACTTTTTGCTCCCAAATTTGATCCAAGCCCATTAAAAGATTTTCTGTCGACTTCAGCAAGCTGGGCTTTTTTACAGCTTTTGTCCAGAATTGTCCAGAATAGAAATTGCAAAATAGCACAATAAGATCTTACCTTATACCCGCCAATACGATGCTCTTGTTTGAACTCCTTCCCGTTTTTCAGCCATCGCATGGTTGGTGTTGGGTTTCCCATGGCCGGACAGCGGAACTTGACGGTGTTGGCTGCTGGCACCGCGTGGAGCCTCTTCTCCATTTTGTCGGTATGAGTCCAATAGGGCGCTCCTGTTCCAAAAAAATACATCCAGAAATATAAGTACTGAAAACCAGGTTCCTTTTCCAGCACTATCCAGACCTAAAGAGTTGTAGGCATTTGCCTGAGGAGAGACGGTGCGAGTTAGGAGCGGAAATCAGTGTTGACCAGAGTTTTGAAAATAAGCTCCATCTGCAGCTTTTAGTACATGATTTGTGACAAAATTTCAATAATTAACCACAGACATCCTTTGTTTTGTGCACGTCATAAAAGACAGAGGTACTGAGTTTTCAGCAGACTCAACTGCTCAGAGACATTTGACCTCAACTCGAGTTGTTGTGTGTGCTCAGCCAACTCATTTCTTGGACTCAAGCTCTGGAGCTGGACATACAAAGTCAGAAGACCCATCTGATGTCTCAGTATTAATTTCCCCTGCCCCATGCTAGCAGAGGGTGAACATACTTACCCACCTGATGGTGTGTTTGAACCCAGAGAGCAGTCAGAGAACTGCTACAGAAGCCACTCAAATTTATATAGGAAGGAAATATTTTGAAAATCTTACCAAAGAGCAGGAAACTAAACTGACAAACATGGACCTACTAAACTCAATAGCTGTTTTGAACATTTTGTAGGTATGAAATTTGACATGGATTTCCCACTCATGAGCCTGTGCATGCCCAAGCGCTCAATCAAGTCCAACACCATTTCATTAAGTGAGACATATACACATATAAGTTAGCCCATGCCCTGGACCCCAGCACCACTTGAGCTAAATTGCATAGTGGTTTCATGACATGGCTCCATTTGTATCACTACAATCATTTTTAAATAAGTAAAGACTTGGGATCTGTTTAACGGTAGGAAACACTAAGTTCTTTTACAATGGATTCTTCCTGAAATAAATCAGATTAGTGAGGAATTTTTAGGACTAGAGGGGTCCAGAAAAATAACTCTATTTCTCTCAGCCCTGTTTCATTTCCTTCATTAGCAGCCTAACACTCCACTATAAATAAGCCCTTCCGTTCACCAAATATTTATAGCAGTTCTTATAATCAGTGCAAACTCAGAAACCCTGCCACCCCTCTAAATAAAAATACAGCTGGATAGAAAATACAGGAATAAATCCTTTAACAACATCTCTCTCTGTATAAAGAAAACATTCCAATAGCAAGTCTTGAAGTGATGCTAAGAACGATAACTGATTTTTTTTTTCAGCCTGAAGAGGCAATTAGTGGTAAAATTAATGAAGTAGAAAAAGCAAAGGAAATTTGTGCATGTAGTCAAAATAGAAAATCAGGTAACTATTGAAAATTTAACTGCAACACTACAGTAGGCAAAGGCAGAATTGCTTGTTGGTACTGATAAGCAAAAAGAGCATTTTCTCTGGATCACTAATCATATTGCACAGGGCAGCATGGCATGGAAGACGCAGCCTTGGGAGGATGCAGCAGGTATGGAGACAAGGAAGAGAGGCCCCTCGTGCTGGGAGGAAGGAATCTGCTTGGAAAACTGCCCCTTGCACCCTGGGAGGTGCTGGGGATCTTGGCCCAAACACACACAGACATCACATGGTGAAACCACCGTGGGAAAGCACTTCAAGACACCCTGCCATTCTCCACTAGACAACAGCAACACATATCGGCAGCTTAACTTTCCTTTCTTTTTAAAGAAAAGAAAAAAAAAACACACAGAAAAAGGCAGCAGGGTCTACAAACCATAACACTGACGCTAACTGATGAGCACAAGACATTTGTCTTTATAATGATCTTACAAAGACCTACAGGCACCTTTACTCTTTCATCTGTTTTGACAGGGAAAACGCCCAGATTTGCTAAAACCAAGAAGGAACGTCCTTATTCAACACACACTGCTCTGTAGCCCAGGTTTGCCAACTAGGAGGGCAGGTGAAGCGCCCGTGTTAAAAGTTCACCGCGATGCCAGGGCAAACTGCAGCCCATCGCAGTAATGAGCAGGAGGCAAACTGGTGGGAATTCCTGATTGCTTTTAGAACCCTCATTAGTGGAGAAAATATCCTGCTGACCCACACTGCACTCGACTGCAAATACATTAAATCTAATCAGGCAAATCTCCTACATGCGAAATTGAAATTAGACAACCCAGGGGACCACTTTACTTCAAGATTCCTGGATTTTGTTAAACTTATCTGCTACAAAGAAATACAAAGAGAGACAACTCCAAGCCTGACTGACAACCACCTTGAGCAGGCAATGGTCCATCTGAAATGGCCACAAATTGCCCCAAGGTTTCCAGTACAATTGTATTTGACCTTTAATTAAAAAGCACTTCCAGGCAACATCCGATTTTTGCTGCTCCCTTGAGTGGGTTTCCACTCTAAAGGATTTGATGAATTTGAAGCTTTTCTTATCCTTTCTGAAATTCTTCAAGGCATGAAAAGAACAGCATGTGGATTACATTTAGACACTTTTTGTTCCTAGTGCCAATTTACCATAGCTTGGCCTAGAAGAAATTCTTTAAACTGTAAAAGGGAAGAAACCCATACAGGTCCCAACTGCCTGACTCCAATTGCCTTGAATTCAAGGTAAAACAGAAGCAATTTCCAGGCTACCCAGTAGGCCTGAGCGTGACCTGGGCAAGGCATATCCTGCAGACCATCACAGCCACTGCTGCCTCGCCAGCAGTGCATGTGGACAGGTAGGACTGAAGGATTCTAAATGTTAGAGACGTTTTTCAAAAATCACAATGAAAACGAAGCAAGAAGTACCACTAAGATATTCCCCACTAAGAACTGATGAGCCCTCAGCTTTGTAAGAGGGATTTTCAAGTCAGTGTCCTGGGGAAAAAGCCTTGGAGATGCCCTCCAAAACCAAGACTCTGGTTTTGGTCACCAAGCCCTATCTGACTTGCCATCCAAGCCATTTTGGTGGAGGAGAGAGCTCTGTTTTGCAGAGGAACCTATCCTACACCATCCCCATAAGCACTAATCACTTCAACAAAAGCTGGAAGTGATGAAATATTCAGGACGCAGTCTGGAACAAATCTACCACATTGCTTTTTCAGACAGCTAAAATATCTGTCAAGCCAGAAGAACAAGGGTGAAGTCTGCTGTGCATGCTCAAGTAAGGAACATGACACCCAGGCCAGGGGTCACGCTCACATGTGCACATGCAAACTCCTTCATTTCCACCAAAATGGGCTGCTTCTCAAAGCTACCGGGCACTCACAGTCTCCACTGACTCCAAAGGGAGTTGCATTTGCTGGGTAGCCATGGAAATTAGGCTGAACATCCTTATCCATTTCCCTCCCCGCATTTGAAAAGCTTGCCCTTGGAAAATATATGTTTTAACAGAGGAAAAGAAATTTTAAAAAGCTTAAAAGAAAACTTACAACCCTAAATGAAGCAGTTCTAAAAGGTTTTGCTTTATTTTTAAATATGCAGGAATGAGAATGCCAAGGTTCAGTTCCTGGGGAAGGCACTGGAGCCATTTCCTGCCTCATCTCATCATAATTAACATGCCAGGACAGCTGGACTTTATCAGAACTGATTCATCAAAAAGCAACAAGCTTTGAAGACTATGGCCTTTTGTTTTTATCAATAAAGGCATAACCAGGCCAATTTCCATTGCTTATCCTTAATGATCACAGCTGTAATTTGTATGCAAATTATCAGTTAAATTGGGTTAGATCTGTAATGTTCAAACCATGAATCAGGAAACATTTAAGAGCTCTTCAGTAGCAACCAATGACCATGGCGAGGTCCTGGAGCTCCCCAGGCTCTGCGCACACCAGGCCGGAGGACGCGGTGATGGGCGCTTGGCCGCTATACAGCACTGCAGCCACACGGCAGCTGAAGGATAGACTCAGACTATTCAGAGGGAGTCACTTTGCAATCTGTATTGCTATAGAGTTCCTCAAACTAGCTGCGATCTTTTGGTGTCATATAAAACCCAGGAGAACGCTGCTGGGAAGGCCTGGAAGATACCAGAGCACACAAGCTGCAGCTCTTTGCAAGAGCATCAGTCCCACCCTCAGCCTTCCCACAGCTCCCATGCTGCCAAATCACAACCATCTCTCAGCAAAGTGGTATTAATCCAGACAAATTAGTCACTCTGATGCAACTTTTCATTGAAAACAGACCGCGCACAGGGATGCCGTGCCACATTGCTCTGGTTCCAGCTCCCCCAGTTGAGCGCTCAGACACCAGCAGGAGACGGCACGGACGCTGCTCCGTGTACCCATCCCCAGGCTCCAGGGACCCCCGTGCTCCGTGGGCACCCCAAAACTGGGCACACTCATGTCTGCAAAATGCAGCACCCAGGAGCTCTCTGTCCTGTTCCACTTCCCTCATCTTCTTCATTCTGGAAGTTTCTGCTCTTTCTCCTACTCCCATTTCAGATGTTTTAATGTGCACAGTTCAGTGGCAGCTTCCATCTTTTCCAGGGAAAGTGTGACTGCCCCTTGCTGAAGGTGGCTCCCAGCCTGGCAGACGGGAATTGCTGATGGCCTTTCACCATCTCCCAAGCAAAGATGGATGGATAGAAGCTTGAAATGGAAGCTTGTATTACCAAAGCATCCCTCATGTGACAAGAGACACCGCTGGGGAGTTCTCCCTGTTCCATGAGAGGGAAGGGAAGTAACAAGGATGTTACAGAGCACATTTTGTTGCCTTGAAATAAAGTCTTTTTCTCTATTTTTCTATTCTCTTCTCACTTTTTTTGCACTTCCACAATGCATAATAAATTCATAGTAAATTTCCAGAGCTATCAGTATGGACTAGAAGCACAGCCATCTTCATTAACACACTGAAAATATTGCAAGCCCTTTACTATCAAATAGCAATAAAATTAAGATGGTAGCACATACAGGGAAGTTTCCTAGAAGCAGGAGAAGGAAGAATTTTTTACTCACAAAGAATACACAGAACAATTGAGGTTGGAAGGGACCTCTGGAGATCATAGAGGCCAAATCCCTGCTCAAGCAGGGACATCTAGAGCACAGGATCACATCCAAAACATCCCCAAGAAGTCACAGCCCGTTATCCTATTATCTCTTTGGAGAGATAGGATGGGTATAGGCTACAGCTGCTTCGTGTCAGCCACTTCGAGCTGCACCTGTGAATCAGAGCAGCATCATTGCAGAGGCCAAGCAGGCACCTACGAACTTATATAATTTTAAATAGCATCGAGTGTTTCACAAGTTCAGGCCAGAGGCACCGTATGCAACAGTAACTATCTCGAGTCCTTGAAATAACCCTAGGACTTGATCATCTGCACAAGTGTTTCAGCTATATCACACACACACCACTTATGAATTACTTTGAAAAATAAATATACTGCCTGACTAGCACGTTCGTTAACTAGATGACATCTCTAATGAAGGATCTCTGTGTTCTGCATGTTATTGACCTCATGGACCAGCAGCAAGAGCGAACTACCAGCGATCCAAGGGGATTTTGCAATAGGGCACAGGGGCAAAAGGAACAAATACCAATTCCACATTTCTTTCCTCTTACTGACTGCTCTATCTGGACTGGTTAATAACCTTCCAAATTCCAGAAGGGGACTGAACATTAACATCCAGATAGATTTAAATCTCTTTTAGTCTATTTTCGCCAGGCACAAGCAATATGAAATACGTGGGTTTACCGGTTGATTGCCCTCTTTGTGACAAACACTGAGGTCCTTCATGGGCAAAAACAGCTCATTCTCCACAATGGGATTTCCATCTAATTCAGGATTTCAGATTTGTCCACTGCAACCCAATTTTATTTCTACAGCTTCCATCCTACCATTTAATAAAGTGAGTTCGATCTTTGCGTCTTCTCTTTAGATTTCAGCTCAGATTCAGCAACAGGGAAAGTTTGTGTGTGTGAGAGACTGTGACACAGACAAGGGCTGAACTTCAATTCGGGAAGAAGAAAGGAAACTGAAGAAAGGCAAGGAATAAGTGAGACAGAAAGAACAGACCAGTAAAATGTGTTTAGAAGAATATTAGTTTATTTTTTTTTCTCATTTCCAAATAATGAACTGTGCAAACAGAAAAAGGAAAAGGAGAAAGACACTATTTGGTAACACATGCTGTTAACATCCAAGAAGCTATAAAGGCAGAAGCGCAAAACTGGACAGCATTTTCCAAGTGGATCCTGCTAGGCACCTCCGGCAGTTGGCTCTTACTTACTCATCTGGTTGTTGTCATTCACAAAGTCCTCAGAACCGTCATTGTCATCTTCATCATCCCCAGAAGAAAGAGCATCTGTGCATCAAAAATAATCCAGATTTTAAATCAGCAAACTCTATGGGCAAAAAAGCCAACATGCTACATCTTAAATTATCTCTCAAGGAGAACAGATGTTATTTGAGTCGTGCAGAAGTTATAGAAACAGAAAACCCAGCCATAAAATGTGTTATTCTTATAACATTCTAATAAAACTAGCTAATAATCCTGAAACACTACAAAGTTTCCAAAGAGAGGTTGCTAACTCCAAAAATCTTTCTACTTGTAATTTTTCTTTTTCTTACACACATTCAGTTGAACAGAACTAAGTGTTCCTGAATGATTGCTCTCCAAACTAAAAGCAGTGTAAGGGGACGTAGGACACCCCTTTCACTCTTCTGTTGTACTAAAATATCTTTTGTATCCATTTCACTGGCTTTATCATCATCACAGTGATTCTGTATAACTTAATTCTGTCAGAGAAGCATAAAACAGAAGGCTAGATCTTCAACAGCTATTAATCAGCATAGACCCCATAAATTAAATGGAATATATACAAACTGGGTCTGTTTCAAAATTTGGAGAAAGAGGAAAATATTTGAAACTCAGCTACAGAAAAAATAAAATAAAAAAACACATCACTTCACACCCAACTGGACTGTTTTGGGTTATTTCATAACCTTATATCACATCGTACAGCTTCTACATGCAAGACCTACGCGTAATTCACTCACCTGTAATATTGACAATGAAGTACAGAGTGTCACTGTCTAGGGTCCTAACAGCAGTGCAAGCATAGAGGCCCGAATCTCTGGGTGCAGCATCCTTAATCTGTAAGTATTCCCCAATAATCACTGTCCTATTATCAGGGCCCAAAGGGGCCCCGTCCTTAGTCCAACTGATCATGACGGCGTCTTTCAACTGACAGCGCAACTCGAGCGGTTCTCCTGGCAGGGCTGAGTACACATCGGGCTGAGAGATTTGGTATTTGGTTGGTGGCTCTGCAAAGATGGAATGAAGGAGGGAAAAAAAAGGAGAAAGAAGAGGGAAAGGAGAGAATTTCCAACAAAAGTCAGTGAGGGCCCTTTTGTACCCACAGAAATCAAGTTACGTTAAATAAAAAGTTTCATTAGCCCAGCAACCTGTCTCATAAAACTGAATCACATGCAGATATGAGATAGATTATATTTGCAGAAAGGTAACCACAAAGAAAGCTCCTTCCCTTTGGGTTGATATCCCATTCTGTGCATTCTCCAGAAGTAGGCACGAGCATGAAGACTTCAAAACTTATGTCTATAATTTCAATGAATGTTTATCTTTCCTCATCCGTTTTTAAAAGTTTTTTAAAAGTGTTTTTCTTTTTTTTAAACTTGCCAAGCGCTATTTAGGAACAAAAGGGCAGTTAAGAAAACCATGAGCAGCTAAACTAACAAACGTGACTTCCTATGCACAGCATATAAGATGTCCTCTATCCTTCCCTCTGCACCTTTTCCAAGGTCTCTGTGTTTGCCTTCTCCGCCACCAACTGCAAGCCTCAGTATTTTTTTCCACTTTTTTTTTTTATTTTATTTCCTATTTCGCAAGCTCTCCTAGGCACAACACCATCAGAAAACTAGGAATAAAAGTGATGCTTTCGATTGCAGTGTCGACAGCAGTTCAAAACAGAACAGCTTGTCCATCAGTTCAAAACAAATGTCAAACTGCAGCCTCTTCCCAAGACAAAAAAAAAAAAGAAAAAAATTAAGAATTGTTGCAAAAATGTATGTGTCTATAGTGACCCTGGCCTAAATCACCCTCCTCCCAGACGGACTTATAGCAGGGGAAAAGGAGCCACAACCATGAGTAATCTCTGCGCTTGCTTGGGGACATCTCCATGGGGGCAGCAGGGCCGTCCCTGTGCTGCACCCCAGGGCTCTGCCCTATGAACAACGTGGCCTTGGCAACTGAAAAGCACGAAAAACAAATAGGAAAGAACAGGACCCCGTTTGGTGTTTGCTCATGAGGAGGGTCTCATCTCAGCGGCTCCTCGGCCCAGCACTCATCCGTCCGTCCACATGCCGACACCAACTGTGCACCACCGGGTGTACATGTATGTACCCATATATAAATAAAACACGCCGCTTGTTTGGGGGAGTCTGAAAGGTTATTAAAAGAGGTGAGTTCTCAGCACCCATCCTTGCTTCTAAGAATACTGAAACCCGAGTTCCTACTCCTTAGGGCACAATGTTCCTGGTTTTTATACCACACCTTCCCCAGAGAAGCCCAAAACATGGGTCATGTCTGAGCTAGTCAACAGGGAAGGTTTTAGGAATACATTTAAATATTGTGCTATACTGGTATGCTTAAAACCACTGGGCCCTAGTGTCATTTAGACATTCTGAAATACCAATATACTTGAGTAAAACCTGCACAAGACCATTTATGGAAACAGTAAGCAGGTCTCTGCACTTTTTAGAGCATCAAAATAGTTATCAAAGTCTACAAGAAGCTATAGTATAGTTTTATACATTTTACAAGCTAATTTAGGCTTGCTGAGTGAAGAATCCACAGATCCACAAGGCAGAGGCTTCTTGGAGTACCACACAGTGCTGCTGAAAGCCTGTGGAGCACAGGCTGTTTCTACATGTATTTCATATCAATAATGAGCATATATGAGAGTTTTTTATTGTGTCCACTGTAAAATAATTCAGGAAAAAAAAGGTGGCTGAAAGCGACTTGCACATTTACTTTGAAGTTTAGTAGGCTTCTCTGTAGGGCTCTTCCTGCAATGTAAATTTACTTTACAGAGTTTGCAACCGCGCCAACCATTTACAGGGGTTTAGAAATTATAATAATGATTATAAAGTCATTTAGAAATGACTTGTTAAAAGCCAGCATGGGTGAGGACAAGTCAACTCAACTCCAAGGGCTTTTGGGGCTTGTGCTGAACAGTCCTGGCAAAGAGCAGCAGGTCCCAGGCAGGGTGCAGGGTCCTCACTGCACGCTGCTTCCCTCTTCATTATGGGTGAAAAAAAGACACGAAAAACACCTCAAAACCTTGACACCATCTATTTTTCATTACCTTCATTATCTTCAAATTATATTAGAATAGTATCAGAGAATCATTCGACTTAAGCCAAAAGACAAACTCAAGTACCAATCTAATAGCAAAATTACCAGTCAACTGAAAAAAAAAAAAAGCTTCACATAGATAATAAATGTTAATGTCCTCCACCTCCTTCCCTTTAGAGTATCGGGGAAGATGCAGCACTAAGACTTGTCATGCAATGATGAAGTCATGCTTGGAAATAGTGAGTTATTTCAGGTAAGGCTTTGTGTTGCCAAACTCGAATGTAGCAGCACTTAAGACTGTCACTTTTTATAATGTTTGCCTATAAACTTTTCCAACGAGGGTTTGAATTGGTGCCCAAATGCAAACAGAGAACAGGTGGGATTCTGCAGCTTTATTCTGTCCAACAGTTTCGCAAGGAAAAGCCATGACTTTAAACTGTTAAAAAAATCCCAGCAGCATGTAAACAACTGCACTGCAAAGCTAACCTTCTCTCCAGGACACTGCAGGCCGTCGGGAGCATTTTTACACTACTTTGAGATTCAGGGCCAAATTTCGAACTCACTTTCACACCGTATCATTGCATCGGTGCTGCCCCTGAGGCTTCCATGAGGATTATTTCCCCACTTCCGTGTCATTTGAGCGTAGCAAAATGAGGTTGTAAATTCACCTCAGCCTTCCCTTGTACCCATCCTCTAGTGTTTTCACAGCAGCATCCTCTGGAATTTTCCCAGACATGAGAATCCTAAGTTAAAATAACCAAAATAACATCTCAAAAGGGGGAAGACAGAGCCTGGGAAGCTGTGTCCATAACTCTATCCCGAGTCATCACTGCGAGATTGGCAATTTACTGCATGAGCTAAGGCAAGAGCAGTTTCCTATTCTGAGGTCTCCTGCAAATCCTATAATTGTGGCATTAGTTCCTACTGCAGAGGTGCATTAGCTGATATGAATAACATCTGCCCATGGGTCCTTTTTGAGGAGCAAACCAAACAAGCACAAAAAGGCGCGCGCTGACTTCTGTTGACATTCCTGATCACCAGAGGACAAGGGAGCGAACTTTGCTTCACATATTGTCTGCCCTCAGCTACATCCTTATTTGCAATAGCGGCACATACAGTGCGAGCATATTTATACTGTATAGGTGGAGCCTTTGAACAATATCCCTACAGAAAACAATACTGCTCTTAAATCAACACACATGGGCTTTTTCTTTGCCTACTCATACAGCCTCTCAGCATGGTTTATGCCATCCAGCGATCAAATGGGTTGAATAGTGTTTGCATAAAAGCCGTGGCCACAATAGAGGACTGGGGACACTCAGAAAGCTCTATTTCATATGAGATACACAAATATATTCCCATCATTTTTCTATTCAAGAGCGTTGGAACAAGAGATTTATACTTCCTTAGGTTTTAAATTATTATTATTTGCCTCCATTTATTAAAAGTTAACAAAGAGCTGCTTATCTTAAGGCTCAAGGCATTTAGTTACTTAGTTACAGAGCCAAATAATTAAACAAATAGCTAATAGCTAACCCCAGCAAAGATTCTCACACAGCGCTCCGTAACACAAAGGCCTCAGACCCCATCAAGCCACTTTCCCTTCAAGAACCTTTAGTAAATAACTAAACGCTCACTGCAGCATGCCCAGAAGGGTCAACAGACCTGACCTGTCAGGAATCCAAGAGGTTCCTTGCGAAACTCAATGTCCCCACGGGGATCACCAGGCTGCCAACCATTCCTCCTCACACCGCTGCTCCGACCCTTCCTCCTATTCTTCCTCCCTGTGGCTGTGGAGGATCCGTCCAGCAAGACCGAGCTGAACTATCAGCGGGGATCAAAGCTCATAGAATAGAATCATAGAATCATAGAATGCTTAGGGTTGGAAGGGACCTCAAGAGATCATCTAGTCCAACCCCCCTGCACACGCAGGGTCACCTAGAGCACGTGGCACAGGACTGCGTCCAAGCGGGTTTGAAGATCTCCAGAGAAGGAGACTCCACAACCTCTCTGGGCAGCCTGTTCCAGTGCTCTGTCATCAGCCTGTGCCTGAAGCAGAATAGCCCCAGGCTCCATAACTCTTGGGTCAAACCCAAAACTTGACACACTATCCAAAAGTCACCAGAGAGCATCTGTAGGACCAGGAAACCCAGCTAGAAGGTTTGCAACTTCCCTCCCACCTCTCTGCTACAAGCTGATGGTTGTCCACATCAGCTCTAGCCAGCAGATTTATCTTAGGATCAGTTCCCTGTCCTCTTCTGGCTGGATGACAGGTCCTAAATAAACCCAACCTACCAAAGAAACGGCCACTGGCTTAAACATGAAGTCATTCCTGAGCACGGTGCCTACCTACCCTTAACTGACTGCAGACCTCGGTCACCAAAGCTAAGCACGTCTCCGTATTCAGAAGGGGACAAAGGAGGGCTTGCAATTCCTCCATCTGTTTCTCCAAAGTTACAGGATTCCTGATGTCCTATTTGTACCGCGCTTCCGTCAGCCGGCTGCCAGCTCTGCCCGGCTAGGCCTCGGCCAGGCATAATCAGGAAGTCCCTGTGTTCTAAGAGAATACTTTTTTTTATTTCCTTTCAAACTTACTGAAGTTCACACACAAAAAAGAGAAAGAAAAGAACATTACTAAGAGGAGGAATCATCCCCTCCCCAATGGCTAAAAACATTAGTTGTTCAAATTCGATGAAAAAGATCTAGGCCTGGTAGAAAAACTTCACCAAACGGGCAGCGCCAAAGAGCAGGAGATGCATGGGACGGTTATGAACAAAAAATGTGGCAAATTCTAATTTTTCATATGTTCCCTTAAATAAGCTGCTCTGCTTGAAAACACAGGGACTTCTATAAAACACTAAGAAACAGATTCTCCTAAATAAATCGAGGACTTTTTCCTGGCATATTCTTTAGTCCTATTATCCTTACTCACTAAGGACCCTGTCATTTAATGGATATACAAAAGAAAAGGGGGACAAAACGAGACGAATGAGAGGAAGAAACCTTTTGCCCTGAAAGTGAAAAATTGCAAAGCAAGGTAAGTACTGCTGCATTTTACATGCATGTGCAGGGCTTTCAGTCACACCGACCTGCTGGACTGTAGACCTACAGGATCATGTCAGCTCCTATTGAATGTTCTATATACTAAGATGATGGAAAAAAACATGAATCTCCTCCAATTGAAATACTTGCCAACATCATCATGGGTAAGGGAAAATATTACACTGCACTGACTTGTTTTCCTAAGCTTTGAAGACTTAGAAAAATAAATAATTCTGGTATATTGCAGAGTTCCATCACTTGCAGATCCCACTGGCTGAGATAAAAGCTTTGCGTATATATCTAATTTTTTCTCCTCGCATGATTGGGCTGGTCTGCCATGTGTAATAATGTTTGGCAGATCGGAAATTGTAGAAAAGAAACTCTGTAGGTAGCTACTCTTGGTGCAGTTAGTCCTGGTTTCGGACCCAAGGATGCCCATCACAGCCTGCAGAACAGAGCAGCGGTGGCAAAGCTGGGCCTCGTGCGGTGGCAAATTGCACGGGGCAGGAGAACCTCGGTGCAGAGCAGTTGGGTTGATGTTTCACACCCCCATTTCCACGGTTAAGGAGATGAACTCTTTCTCAAGTGAAAAAAAAACAGTATTTGTCTATGCTTCACAGAGACATGAAAAATTCCGGCAGCTTCTAACCTGCCTGCTCCTACCTGTCTTTAACTTGTGATCGTTGAGTTACGGGTGCACAACCACCCAACGCACGTCAAAAATGCCAAGTATCACATGCCCATGGGCTTGGCTGTGTGCTTTGTGCTTTTGGAAGGCAAGCCAGGGAAGACTCAGTGCGTGCCAAGCTGAAAGCAAACAGCAGAAGACCAGCAAGGCCACCTCCTGCTGCTGGGAACTGCCCCGCGGGTTCTTCCTGGTTGTCCCCACGCTTCATCATCTGCTCCTTACAGGACAAAGACCTTGTGGCACAACTCATGTCCCCATGAGCAGCCACACCAGGAGCCATAACGCTATTTTGCTGCCTTTTGTTATGGTACCATCATGCTGGGCAGCTACAGGCCACCTTCAGGAGTGGGACCGCTGGTTCCCACAAACCCAACCTGGACCGTTTCTGGGGAAGCCCAGAGCTCCGCCAGGTCTCCGTGCTGACTAAGTGTGCTGGGGAGTATAATATAAACCTAGCGCATATGTAATGCAATCTCAAAAATAATTAACTAATCTTCAAACTCATTACAGAAGGGTCTTTTCATGTAATCTATTATACAATACAAGGGGGAAATGTATCACCTTTTGTCACAACCTTGAACGAAGTGGTGAAAAAAAAACCTTAACCTTCCTGTATCTTAAAGGCACAATCAGAGAAGAGACTGGGATCATTTTCTGCTTGTTTCTCCTTTCAGCAATAGAACATCAATCTTCCCCACAGTATTCTAGGTATAACGAAGCGACAGAGCAATTTAACCAACCTCATCTTCCAGCCTAGCATTAAAGTCTGCTTGGGAAAGGCCTCATACTGCACATCCAGCCTTAGGAAACGGGATGAGCCTGAATATTTAATTGGACAGGGTGTTATTATTTTTCAGATTTTCTTACATCTATTCCAAACTATAACTTATTTCAGGTCCTTTATTTACATTTCAAGAGCAACATAAAAACTTAACATAAGCATAAAACAAAACATAAAAACATATTCTTTTTGTTCCAGGTTTGCCAAAGGCCACATTTGAGACTATTACAACTCAGCATGCAAAAGCAGTAAATTACAACTGTAAGGTTAAAAATTGCACAATTTCATGTTCTAGTGTTAGTTCTGGACGCACAGAACATCTATTCACATTTGCTACAAGCAAGTCAGCCTGTGTTTCTTTTGTGTGCAATCCCATTTTTACTTGACTCTACAAATCCCCTTAATTTTAGCAGCTCAACGGGAAGTCTCATCTTGCTTATTGCCTGCTCTGCCTCTAAAACATGAAGTCTACCACTTTGAAAACAGGATTTGAAAAAAAAGAAGAAAAAAAAAAGGCACATGAAACAAGATCCTCAAAACATCCCTCCAGCACTTTTTTAAGCCCGGTCTTCAATGGCCATAAACCATGGGATATTCTCCATGACTGAGCTTCAAGGCATAGCAGGCTCCCTCTTCACTGCAAGCAATGCTTAGCCAAAAGCAGTAGCAAAAGCTAATTTAAGTCCAGCTCCACAAAATGAGAGCAGGAACCATCAGTGAGGACGCAGGTAACAGCCGGGCTAGTCAGCTCAGCCCCAGGTGGCCCGCAAGCCCCTGTGCGACAGGGATTATTTCCAACTTGAAGACCTCTCAGTCACTCATCTTTGGGGCAGTCGCTATCGGGCACGTGGCCGTTTTAACGGGAGATTTTAATGGGAGACACTTCCAGGGTTTCCAGGCATTGGTAGGAAGGCAGGGGTGCGCTGTGGATTTGCTGCAAAGGCGGCATGTGAATCCTGCATGTCGGAAAGGGCTGCGCTCCACCAGGGTCTGAACTACCAGATAGATCCGTAAACTCCCCCTGGGGACTTTGGTACTGGCACCGTTTTACCGAGGAAAATCAAAACACGATTATTCTTCACCATGAAACCATTTTTACCAGAACTAAGCTCCAGAACTGCTCAAATTTAACCGGATCATTTTTAAATATTTTTAAGGAGTGTTGGGTGGCCTAAGGCAGCATTGAGGATTATAGATCACGTTGCTTTACTCGAAGCAGATTAAACATTGCGACAGGCAGACGCTGAGCAGGGCACCTCAACCTCGCAGAGCTCGTGCTCACTGCACCCATCTGCTCCTGGTGTCCCCGCGAAGGAGGGTGACAACCTCCAGGAAGAGCAAACTCCATCACAGGCAAGGCCTGAGCCGCAGCGGGGCCTGGAGCCTTTGCATCTAACCACAATTTAATGTCCTGCAGACTTGTCCTGCTCGGCACAGACTGCTAAGGCAAGTCTAGCCGCAGTATCCGATTCCCAATCCCATTTAAACACGGCAACAACACGGACAAGCCCCCTGGGAGAGAGCACGAGGTGATAACTACCATGTCACAACCCGCCTCTCAAAATAGCCACTCCTGAAAAGCTGGGAGGAAATGGAAAAGAAAAGGAAAAAAAGAAAAATCAGGAAAAAAAAAAGAGAGGAGAGGAGAGGAGAGGAGAGGAGAGGAAGGAAAAAGGGAAGGGAAGGGAAGGGAAGGGAAGGGAAGGGAAGGGAAGGGAAGGGAAGGGAAGGGAGAAGGGATTTTGCACTCCCCAGCTAGCTCATCCTCCTCTTTCTCCCGTCCCACTACCATTGCCCTTCCTACTAAACTCTCCCAACTGGAAGCTGTGTTTATCCCCCGCTCGCCGTCCGGGCTCGTTACGGCAGGGAGCTTTGGAAAGCTGCTGGAAATCGGTTAATGTCCCAAAGTGCGAGGAGCCAGCTCTTTGTGGGGGAGGAAAAGCAATAATTACACAGAACTTGCAAAGGCATGTGAGGAAGGGAATTAAAGTAGGTCACATCTCAAAACTCCGCAGCTTCTCTGAGGTTTACCAAACGCTTTCACCACAGCCGTTTTAAAAAATACAATTAAAATAAAAATAGCAAGGCGACTGAAGGAAAGGCATAGCAGAATTCAGCCAGGGCTCGCCTTGCCCTCCTGCCCCTAGTTGATACGGAGAACATCATTTCTGCAGTGACAAGCAATAAAAAGGACCTGAACCAGCAAAAACTGAAGTCTCTGAAACCTATCTGTGCCAGCAGTGCTGGCTGCTCTGGGAATAGAACCCAGGAAGACAAAGCCTAATTCCGAAACAGCTAAACAGGGTTTCCGTAAAAAAAAAAAAACAGCAAATATAACAATAAAGACGGAGAAAAAGATGGAGCGATGTGCATTAACTGGTAATAAATACTTGCCTTTGAAAGTATATATATATAAAAAAAAGCTACTTTTGCACAATATTGTGTTTTGCAGCAGTTACTTTTCGAAGGAAGGCCCATGGGGGAAGCGTGAGCGCCCGGTGCAGGATTCTGCTGCTGCTGCTGCGTGCGCAGCGGGATCGCGCGATGCGGAACTGCAACAGCAGCTCCCGGCTGCTGCGCGCTCCAAAATCTGGGCTTTATTTAGGATTTGCCTGTGCTCAGAGTCGTTCCAGCTTCACCCGCCATCAGCTTAAAAATCAGGCTAGTCCCTGGCACGGCAAGAGGGAATCTGATTTTGGGGCACACTGTGTCGAATTCACAAAAACGCCATTGCCGCATGGCTCAACAGGGCAAACCCAAATCCAAACTCAGTGTCCCACTGAAATCAGTTCCAAAATTCCGTAATTTTGCCCCGGCCGGCTCCCTGCCTGGTTTCCCGCTGCCGTCGCAAACCCAGGAGCCAGGAGCGCAGCACGCCTGGGGTTAACGATGGCAGAACCAAACCCTGAGCAAAACGGGTGCAAAACGGCAGCCTCTTAATCACTTCAGACATGTTTTGGGTTCCCCATGTCTTTTCAGTCCTGCCCTTGCTGAACTCCGCTGAAATAAATTTTCTCTTCTAATTAAACCAGGTGCAGAACTGCAAACAGGCAAGACATAACTTGCCTAAGTGGGTGCTGGTTCTATGAAGAACACAGGGTTATATTGCTAAGGTGTTCTCTTGCTTGCATGAAAAAGTCTGTCATTGCACAGCTTCAATCCTGAGGATCGCAAAATTTTTAACACTTAAAAATACGAGACTTCTCATAAGGAATTTTCCTCCATTAATGATACAAAAGCAGCACAGCTATGTGTTCTCTTCCCATTTCCATGTGTTCCTAAACAAAACGTTCATTCTAAGAAAATACTAATCTGTGAATGCATTTGCATAGAGGCAAATGCCACTTGGAGCCACGTGCGGCCGGGCTCTGCGGAGCGTGTGAGCTCAGCCTTGAAGCACGGCCATTTGCTCCTTCTTTCTTCCTTTTTAAACAAAGTAAAATGAATGCATTGCTTTGGGTGCTGCACAGAACGCGTTTTATGTTGCTTGCTGTCAGCAAACAGCTGTGACACAGTTAAAACCCAGTGACAAACCGGGACTCGCTGCCAGAGCCCAGCTAAGCATCACCCCACTAAAGCAGGGCCCCGTCCCAGCTCCTCCTGGGAACCTCCCAAACACACATTTAAGGCCCATTTTAAACTACTGTGACTTTCACAGGAGATGGAATTAGGCTGTCTCTTGTGGAAAGCCTTAAATTAGTCCTTTGAAATTTGACCTAAATTAAAAGAGCTAAAACGCACTGGTGCTGCACCCGAGCGGGCGCTCCAAGGCCGCTCCATGCAGAAGAGACTAAATTAGCTGCCCAGCAGAACGATAACACACAACTTGGGTACAGAAAGGTCAAGGGAGAGCTTGCTATTTATCAAATATATGTCTAAACTAATTATTCAGTTCACAAAGTAACCCTTCATCCTATGTGTGCGGTCAAAGCCCTTGTGAAATGTTGGCTATCATCAAAGGGCTTCGTAGCCCGGGTGCCAGAAGGAGAATGACTCCTTCATACGCGCTGGGGTAGACATATAAATACTTAACAGCAGAAATTCTTTAAGCTCCCTAGAGTAAAATACATGTATATAAACACTGGATGCAAGATGCCGCTCGGAAGTTGGCAGTCCCCGAATTCCTGCGGGTCCTGTTTTTGTGCTCCCACCGCTCATGGCCTCAGATGTCACCACCCATCACGGCTTAAGGAAGAAAACACAGCAAGGGCCATGAACAGGTTCAGGCCCCAGCCCTTGGTGAGCATCCCTTGTATCAGCAGTGACATTGCCATTCACGGGGGCTCCAGACACTGTCCCCGGTGCAAACGCTTCTGCCGAATGGTCACAGGGCAGCCTGCGAGCTCTGCCAGCCCAGAGCTTTGTAAAAATCAAAGCTTGCCACTAAAGACACCAGCGGGACTGCACAGAGCCACAAGCAGAATCCTTGGAGGCCCTGCAGTGTCCCACAGGCATCGCGTCCTGCATCCGCATCTGTGCGGTTCAATCCCCCGTTGGATCAATACTGCTTGTGCTAAGTACGTATTTACCTGGATACTATGCACAAAATAGTTGCATATATTGTGTATATATATTGTGTATTGCATATATGTGCATATATACAATCGCTATTGCGTTTAGCTAAAAGACAAGAATATGTGTCCATTAGATGTCATATATTACAACTGAAAGAGATGAAAAGCTGCAATCCCGATTCCCGCTAAAGTTGCCTTTGGAGTCACTGGGGCTACAATGAGAGCACCCAGCACCTAACGAGACAAGATTTAAGGCAGCTCCAGTCTGTGGGAAGTTTGGGAAAGGAAATACCAAGAGGAACGTACCAATGGATAGAGACACCAAATAGGTGTTATCAAACGTAAGGATCAAAGGAGGTCATGAAATCTCAGAGCCCTGTGGACCCTCTCCAGATGCCTCAGCACCTTCAGCTGCTGCTGCTGGAGCCCCTCACCCTGCAACCCAACCTTCTGCTCACAGGTATTTGGCATTTACAAAATTTAAAAAAAAAAAAGGAAAAAAAGGTCAGCTTTGTCTTTGAAGGACTTTTTTTCCCAAAGGTTTCTTGTTTTGTTTTCAGCCCAGAGAGCTTGTGGGTGGCAGTGATGAAATGCAGAGAAGGTGATTGTGTAGAAAATCGGTATTTTTTTTAAAGGGGTTTAATGAAGTGCATAAAGGAGGTTTTATTTCCCAAATCTCTGATATAAATCCCACACAATTCCCTGTATTTTACAGCATAAAAGCTCTCATTATGCCATTAACTTCGAAGCTTTTTTTCTCCTTTCTGGGAATGATTCAGGGTTTGCACATCTGAAATTGTTTCACGTAAGTAACATCCCTGCCCAGGGAAGATGTTTTACATCCCTTTTAACAATTTACACTTTGATAAAACCAAGATTTTACCCGCTGGACATTCATTTTGGAAGAAGCTCACTTCTAAGCTGTGCTTTTCAAAATAACGATAGTGAAAAGCTGAAAATAAAAGATCACCAGGCATGAGTAGAAAACGTTGCTCTTCTCCCTGCAAAATACTTCACCAGTCATGCAACCACATTCTGACTTAGCCCTAAGTCTAGGGGTCATCACTGCAAGCAGCTCACGGGAAACCAAAATTATTCATGATTTTGCCGTTTTGCTTCTGAAAAGCCAAAAGGGCACCAGATGTACAATTAACAAATAAAACAGTAAGTGTTGGTGAGAGCTGGGGTTTTTGATTCTCATGTAACCTCTAAAAAAAAGAAAAATGAAAAGTATTTGCTATCAACAGGCCCCGTCAAT
>NW_010577420.1:0-64321 GCF_000705375.1 Tinamus guttatus | reverse complement strand
GCCAGACAGGCAGTAACTCATACAAGAAGGCAGATTGGGAAGCTCCTACAAAGATGATCCAATGCCTTTTAGGTCAAGAGTATTTAATTTCAGAAAAAAAAAATGGAGGAATAGACAAAAAAAGTAAGAAACAGGAAAGAAAGCTCAGAAAATATTACTTCTTCCCACACTATTCCCACTTTTTCATGCAGGGAAGGCTCAGTTAGTTAAGTTCCAAACCTTTAGGTGAGCAGTGCTTTAACGTACTGTTCAAGCCATTTTACTTCCCCCATGTGGAGGCTTGCAAGATCTAATCTGAACTCTTACATTGCTTGGGTCATATAATCTCTCCCAGGAGCTCCAGCATCAAGTCTGTAACTTCTGGTTCAACCAGATTGTTAAAAAAAAATAAACCCATCTTAATTTCAATTATCAAGAGAGGATTCATCATGTCCCCAGGCAAATTGTTTCAGATATTAAATACTCTGGTAGCCAAAAATGCATACCTTAGTGCTGGTCTGAATTCTGCAGCTTTAGTTTACAGCCACAGAATCTCATTATTCCTTGGCTTTATTAAAGAGCCCTTTCTCCATGTAAGGATCCTTCAGCTAAGGGTTCATCCATGCAGAGAAGCATGATGAGATGCACATACTGTCATGGAAAGTCAGTATAAAACATGCAGTAAACTTAGGAAATTGCCATATAGTAAATGTACACTGAGTAACCTGAACTGAGGCCAGGTCTCCAGAACAGAAATAGACCTTTTAGCTTGATCACTAGGGCTGGAGCGGTTGTTTTTCTCCCCAAACTCCATGTTCCAGAGGCATCATCCTCCCAGGGCCAAACGCAGCCCTTGCCCCTTAGCCTCGGGCACACAGACCGCCCAGGACGGTGCTGACGCAGGGCTAGTTTCCATCACCAAATCTGGGCCTGAACGTCCAAACCACGAGGTGTTCCTTGCCCAGACTTGGTTCTTAGAGGTTATCCCCTGTGATATTACCTGTTTCCTTCGCAGTTCCACAGCTCTAATACTGCCATAACAGTTTCTTTTTGCAATAGGCCAGCAGGCTTAGGAGAGAAGAGGATGATTCTCAGCACGTTGGTTATGGAAGCAGAGTCTGGTGCCAAGAGCACCCAGCCAGGCCCGTGAGAGCCCAGGTTGTGTCTCAGCAGCTCCTGGCTCCCAGTGATGCGCTCGGAGCAGCGCCAAGGCGCTTCTCCCATTGCGGCCCACAGAGAAGGAGGTGCCTCTTGGAGAGCCCCCGACCCTACTTCTCTCGGTTGGAACAAGGGATACTGCATGAGACATGGATTAACTACAACAGTAACACAAACTACATCAGGCAAGCGTATGCAGGCAAGCAGTTGTGGGTTGCACTGCAAGCCCAAAATGCCAAAAAAAAACCCAAGACACAGCCGTGCACAGGCACAAACGAGCAGGAGAGCGTCCTGCACGTAGGCTGCTTCTGCGCCTCCGAAGCGCGGGGAATGTGTATTGTGCTTGGCACAGAACATCTGAAAATAAACAATACGGTACCTGATGGTTATTTTCCATTCGACATTTGAAGGCGAAGCGCTGAAAGACGAAAGGGAAGGTGAAGCATGGCTCCCATAGGTGTGTCGAGGTGTCTCCTGCGTGTCGCAGCTTGACGGCTCTCCCGGGCGCGCGGGTTGCGTTCGTGCACGGAGGCTGACTCGTGGCTGCAGAACGGTCCCAGGAGGCAAGGTTAACTCTGAGCGTGCCTCCAGACACTGCACGAGGCAGCGGGGAGCAGCACGGCCGCGCAGCCCTTCCCTCTCCATGCTCGGGCACTCCAATGCGCTGCAATGCTCTGGGATTCACGAACGTGTAGGGGCACTCGCGTTGCTGGGCGAAGGGAGAGCGTGGAGGTGAGAGCGAACACGCAGCTCGGAGCACCGCAAGGTCCCCCGTTTTCTGCATGGGAAAAGGGCAGCGGATGTGAAGGAAAGGATTTCAGGGAGGATTTGTTTCATTTGCAGCTGCTGAGGTGTCCGTCCTGGTCTGCGCGCGAAGCAGGGAGATTTGCATCCTCGCAGGGAAGCTCCTCTGCAAAGCAGGATAAGCTTTTCTGTGCACATACCACGTGCAAGGTAAAGCTGCACCAGGAACAAGCAGCTGCTTGATGAAACGCCAGATCTCTACCACTACAGACAGCAAGTCTGCACGTTAAATGCAGGAATGAGGTACCGGAGGCGTCTTGGTGATAAATATCCCCTCACCTATGATTCTTATGGCATCAACACTTTTGTGAAAGAGACATTTTATTTCCATGCCTGACTCTGTATTATTAGGGAAGATAACAAACGAATGTGGTTTGGCTCTGAGGCAGCTTCAAGAGTTCTGTGTTTTCTGAACAACTTTATTTCAGAAAGATGTACTTCTGGGCCTTGCACTGGACAGAGGGAGAGAGACTCTTCCTTGGAAGCCTCCAGAGCATATTTCGGCCACCTCAGGAAACTATATCAAATACAGCAGCCTTGCAGAGGTTCAGTATGGACTGCTGCCTCATCTGGCATCATCTCCCCATCCAGTCTCCCCTTCACCTGTCTTTTGGTTATCTTCTAGATATTTTAGGCAAAGCCTGAGGTCAACACTGTAGGTTTTTGTCATTTCCTTACCCAGGGAATATTCCCTGTGATGGAAATTATGACTTGTTTAAGGCTTCTTTACACTGTTGTAACATTTTATACAGCAAAATATTTGAAATATAAACAAAACCTGGGTGGTTTCGAAGCCAGTGACCAAGCCCTCAGGTCATGATGCACCACAGAACAGCCGCTCTTGCAGTGGACAAGTCTCACCCCACGTCCTGGGGACCCTGTGGTAGCTTCTGGATGGAGAAATGGGTAGAAGCTGCCATTCTTGGTAGCCTCTGCAGACCTTATCAGCTTGTAGTAACAATGCAAAAAAAGACCTGAAAATTAACCGTTATTTAGAAGATTGCCAACTACTGAAGAGAGACTCTGGAATACCTCTCCAGAAGATTTAGTGAGAGCAAATTCCTCACCAACCTAAGTTTTGGATGGATATATATGCAGAGAGGATTACATGAGGTAGCCAGCGAGAGCTGATGACTGGCTCCTTTCCATCCCAATAGGCAAGTAGGGATGGACATGACTGCCCAGCCTCCCACAGGGAGTCTGTGGTAGAGGCAGCAGCCTCGGGATGCAGCTGCTCATTTCTCTTCAACAAATCAGTGGGCACTTTTGCTAATTAAACTGTTTTATTACCATGATCTCCACCACCTTTTTGTACATTTTTAGGATGGCCACTTTAGTCAAGCTGAACATCACAACTTTCCATATAAATTTCTTTGCAACACGTTTCTACAGAGCTGTTTGAAGTAGGCCTTCTTCCCAACTGCAGCATCTTCTTTCCTGACAGCTGATATCTTCATCATCCTCTGAGAAGGACTGAACACACTTCTCTCTACAAACAAGTAACTTGGGCAAACACTACCCTCTGCGTAGGTATAACGCTCTCCCATTAAATGCATTAGATACTTCAGAGGGAAAAGGCAAAATACACGTGGTCAGTGACGTTTCTGAAATATGGTTATGTAATATGGTAAAAGGAATCCATAAGCAGATGATGCGATGGGCAGCATGTGAACCGAAGGAGCAAGAGTAAGAGTTTTGCTGGGATGGGAGTAAAAACAGCATCACCCTTTTGAACACACACGCTTCTAAGCAAGTTATTACACTCGGTACATGAAGGCTCTATTTCTCCTCTAAGTGGTAAAATGTTTCCAGCAAAACCTGGGTTAGAAATGAAGATATTTTCAATGCTTTTATTACTATTATAGTTCATCCAAGATGATGTGTCTGGTTTGAAAGTCGCAAAAAAACATATTCTTGTTAAAAATGCTGCCAAAAGGCTAAATGAAAACAGCCCACTGCTGAATCCTGTGTTTGCAGCATTACCAGTGTTTTTTTTCCAGGGTGTTTATATAGACTGAGTTTCATTTAACAAGGCAAAAGCCGGAGCTCTCACATACTCCATTATTTCTCTGCAGGTCCTTCTCACCAGGGTTAAGTCTTTACACTACTTCCAAGCAAAGCAGCCAAGAAAAAGAAGAAACAAATGCTACTACTACTGAGCACAGAGGCCTCCTTTGCAAGAAATGTGATTTACGGAATGAAGTTCCTGGCATGTCTGCCACGGGCTGTCACAATGTGTGTCTAAAATCCAAGGCTGAAATATGATCCCTGTTCCTTCCAAAACGCGCTGTGGCTTCTAGCAAGTTCTTCTGAAAGCACAAGCGAGCCTTTGCGCAGGAGCCGCGCTCCTTCCACCCGTTGCCTCCTAGAGCGAGCACCAGCATGTTTTTCGTCTCCGAGCACTCTTCAGGAGCGGGGTCCCTCGCAGTTTCCCACAAAGCTGGTTTCAGTGAGAACTGGTTTATAGAAAGTTCTGGAAACTGGAAGCTTTTGCATGTCGTTTGGAGCTGCGGCAGGGTGAGATGTGGCTCTGTGTCCTACGTCCTTCGCTCTCAGCTGCACGTGCTTGTACGTGAGACACGCAGTCACCGGGAGGAGACCAACACTGGGGTCTTTTTCAAGAAGTTGCCAAACAGTAACCAGACGATAGCAACTTGAGGGCTTTCTGGCATTTGCTGGCTCTGTAGAAGACATTTTCCCACTCCCTTTTTCATTGCTTAGCCATTCCTTCTCCTTACATGAAGCAAATGCTTTCTCAGCACTAAACTTTTCCCAGAGCATCTTCTACCGTTAACAAAACGTTCTTCTGCTGTTGTTTCTAATGCCTGGATGATTTCAGAAATTCCCAGAGAAAAGTCAGCATTTATACATTATACATGTGATACACATACACATGTTTATCATGGTCTACTTTGCGTTGCAGTAACAGAGATCCCATCATTGTAACACTGTTGTTGTGCTAGCTTCTCCTCAGGAGGCAACTCCGAGGATCTCCAGGTGGGAAGGAGGTGGAGAGCAGAGGTCCATGGCTCGTTGTGGACTTCACTGGATGTAACCTCTCTCTACAACTTGGTATAAAACTTGGTACCTGGGTTGCAGGAGGAGGAAACGTTGCTGAAGCATAGTGTGAGTACAGCCTGCAGTGTGTAGGCCGTAGTAGCTGGTGAACTGACACAAAATTTTCCACAAAACAGAAAGATGAAGCTGAGTCAAACTAAATCAGTTTGACCGTTGACTTTGTGTTCACTTCAGCAGGTTTTGGAGCTGACCCCACTAAAGCCACAAAGTTTTGAAATTCAGGGATTTCTTCATTCTCATCTTTCAATTTTACAGTGGACTTTTTCCCACAAACGTCGCTGAGGCCATGTGGGACAGGGTCCAGCGCCCATTAAGGTCAATGGGAGCATTGCCATTGGCTTCCCTGTGGGTCTCAGCCCTCTCCCATTGTATTACATTTCCAACTGCAATTGGAGACAGATTATTTCAATATTTTCCTCTCATAGTGCCCACAATGGGCAGCGCATTTTCCAAAGAGAAAAAAAGGTCTCATTGAACATCCCTAAATTCTCTAGAGAGACTGGAAAAATCCTTGTAATTAAATACATTTGACATGCAAGATCACAACTGTTCTCTAATATTGCTTCTCTTTGTAGGCTTCTCTCCAATATAGTTTGCTCTACTGTAAAATAGCAGGGATTAATCCCAGTTTTGCTGAAGTTTGTGGGAGTTTTTCATGTAGCTTCCCCAAGGCCACATTGTCTTCCTTTGTCTCCATCTTTAATATTGCTGGACGGTTACTAAAAATGTCCTGGCAGGAACCAATGACAGTGTAAGGGTCAGTTTGTTGTTGCTTGTCATGGCACTTGCTTGACAGATTATCCTGATCAAACTGGATCAAAAATTTGCAAAAGGGACGGAAATGTATGCAAACTGCATTACTTTATCTTGAGAGAAACAGAAGTCTTCTACAGAACTCGTTGCACTGGAGGAGTGCTGAACATAGGCTAAAAGTTGACAACAGAAATAGCAGGGCTGTAGCTCTTGGTTCTTATATAGGGACTAAAATCATCACATCACCATAAGGATATTAGGAAGTCCACATTAACGATTTAAGAAATGCAGCGGTGCTGAGAATTACTAAGAAGTAGGAACACTAAACATAATTCTGTTTATAGAAGACTTAATCATCAAATCAATGGCTGTTTGGGATGACCTGATTTATCTTAGGAAAAAAATTAATAAAGTTTCCCCCAGACAGCAAACCAATAAATAGCGAAATACTAGTTACTCTGTCTGATGCAAAGTACTAAGAAAAACTCCTATGAGCAGGTTGACACTTTATATAAAGACTTGGAGACAGACACTTTAAAAACACCATGGACATCCCAAAGTGTGAGGTTTTTTTTGTGATGGAAACAGGAATTTACAGTGATTAAAAAGCAGCTTTATACATGAAGTGCTCGGTCTCTTTTCCATACTGAACTGATTAGGGGGCATATATTTGGGACTCTCCTGCTTAGCTAGAAGAATTCAAGCGATAGCTGCCAGCCGCCAGAAAAACAACTGACAGTGACTAAGGGCCTCAGTTTGCTGGGTGTGCTGCACTGATCTGTGACATCTTGTTCTCATTCCTTAAATGAAAACAATCCAGTTACACTTTGTACTCACAATCCAGATTTTAATGCAGAAGTCGCTTTATGGATGTTCTCAGCTACCCAGCTCCTTCCATATTTGGGGGAAAAAGTATCGGTTTGTTATTACTGTGCCTACGCTGCAGTACAACAGGTAAATTGCATCATGTAGCAGGGCCTTTTTGCCACAGGTGCATTCCACCTCAGCTGTAGTTTTTGTTGATTATCTTTAATGTTTGACATTCTGGATCTTAGCATCCAGCAGCCTGGCAGCAAGAGGCTGCCTGTACATGGAAGGTCCTGCATCGTGAGTGAGCCTGTGCTCTTGGAGGTACCTTTATGTTGAGGAGCCAGCCCAAAATAGCTCAGTTATGCTCTGAGGTGGGAAGTGAATGACCCTGAGTGGGGTTAGACCTTGTGATGGAGAGGGGAAGGAGAATCTGTAACCAGTATGTTTCCCAAAGGTGTTTTCTGGGAGGAGATGTTCCTGCTGCACTAGGCTAGTTGACACGCTAGAGCAGATTCAGAGTGGAAACATTTCACCTTCCTTCACTTAGAAATGGATCCCACAGGTACTAAGGTCTCCTGCTTGTGGTCCGTTGTGCGTTAATCTCATTAACATCTGCCGGTGGTCGCCGCGCTGCTCCGTCACCTCAGCGTGGCCTGTTTGCTCGCAGGCTAACCCCAAAGGCGGGCAGCGGTTGCTCGCAGCGCGCTGGCTGCCAGGGCAGCCTCTCCGAGTCATGAACTCTGCGGTAGTGTCAGGCTCGTACGTACGCTCGGGCTCTGTTTACCAAGGTACCAGAGGCCGCGCTCGTTCTTTATTTAGAATATCCACGTTCTGGTGGCGCGAACCCAAAGTAGAAACTCTGAAACCACTTCCTGCTACTGCTGGAAAGAGGCAGAGCCAGGGTGTCTCCTGACACATCAGTCCTGGCTGGGCTTGCCAGGTTGTGTATGACTTGGAGCAGCCCTCGGGCCTTTCTGACACAGCGTGTTAGTGGGAGCCTTGCTGGAGCAGAGCCAGGAGCAGAGATAGGAGGCACAGGCCTCTCTTCTGCATGGCTTTCTGGCCTTAATTTGCTGCCATTCATACAGGCCCTTAGTCTGGTGAAGTAACCAGTGTGGCGAGAAAGGGGTTTGGACAAAGATACGTAAAAAATTCTGTGAACTAAAAGAGAGGTGTGAGCACTACATTGGCTTGTACGGACATATGTGAAGGGATGAATATCTAATTACATTATTGAACCATGAATGTCTAATTATGATATTGAACCGTAGCATCTTCCGGCCTAGCCACAACTAAAAAGCCACACAAAGCTTTTGTGAGAGAGTTTAGGCTTTACTAATGGCTTAGCAGCAATCCTGCAAGGAGAACCACGCTTCAAGCTGGCTCAGAGAGAAGCAGAACATGGCTTAAGGGAGACACTGGGTCTATTTATTTCACGTATTTAACTGTGGAAGACACCACTGTGAACAGAGGATGGTTTCATCTGCAGCCATCAGACAATGCCCTTATCTGTGACTTGAGCATCCAGTTTGTAAAGAAAAGCAAAACTGAGCATTTGTTATACATTGTTATTGAGCATGTGTAAGTCCCACTGAAGCCAACTGACCTTAAACATAAGCTTATTTGTTGAACAGGAGTCACCCCAGGATCTACTTAAAGTACCTCCAGCATTCAAGGACTTGCTAAAAATCAGTGTTCCTTGTGGGCATTGCTTGTCCATTCATTAATTTTGCATTCATTAGGAAAGTTCTTCCCTTTTGTTTTTTCACAGTTTTGTTACAAGAATGTTTCTCAGGAACAACTGGAGACAAGTTTCTTCTCATATTTGAGGTCACATAATCCTCAGCATGGGCAATATAAACAGGGTCTGTTGGGTAAGACAAACAGAGATTTTTCTAGTATTTTTCATATCTAAGAAAACCTAAACTTTCTTTTTTTAACATCAAAAGGCAGAAAAAATGGGCCATATGTGACCAAAAGTTGTTATATGATTTGTAAGTTTATTAAAAGTTAGTATTGTTGTACATGAACATGCTGAATGAATTTTACTAGCTTCTCATAACAGAGCCGGGGTTGGCATCACTTTAGACATTTTGCTGCAGAAGAAATGTCAAGCACGCACTCATCCCCCGACTGCCGTTCAAGTCAAACAAATGAGACTAGACATCTAATAACAAGCTCTGTTCGCTTTAGAATAGCAGCTATAGAAATATGCCTAATTCTATATATTTTTGTATGCACAATCCAAAAAGACATTGCAAAATCAACAAACATAGCTCCTCTTCTTTTATTGACCAGTTGGAAGCTACTTGTTTTACAAAGCAAAAAACACATAGGACTTTAAGTAAGTTTGTCTTCATATTGTATTTTTCCTCTCATAAATTATGCTTCATATAACTAGGTTTTTCTTGTTACTGGAAACTGGGGAAATGGAAACCATTGGCTATGGAAATCAGTGCTACTGAAGCTTGAAAGTAAACGAGAACTAATTGTTTGGGGTTAATTTATGAAGGCCATATAACATGCTCTATATACAGCTCACCACCAAAATAAAGAACAAATACGATTTGTATATTAGTTTCCTACATAGAAACCAGTCTTTAAACTTTAATTATCATCGTCTTTATTTGAAAGATGCTCTGAAGACATGCGAACACTCAGTGAGGTCCGTTGCTGCTCTGTCTTCAGGGTGATTTGCCATTTACCATTCTAGAAACCAAGGGCTCTTTTTCTACTGGCGTTTGGCAGCTTTACACTGTTCCACAGTGAGACCATGAGGATGACTCTAGATGAGCATCTTTGTTTAATTAGAAATCAACTTAGGGTAGTCCTGGCATGACTGGAGATAACTGGATCCTCAAAATGAGCACTCCAGTGCCTTGAATAACCATATACATAGAGTTTCCCCAAGTTCCAGTTGCTTATTCTAGCAAATGTTGTCCATTCTATGGATTCCAGCTGCAAACATCATCTGAATAGACGAGCTAACGGCCTTTGCAAAGACTCCTGGGTATCCAAAGTTCTAAAACTGCTTTTCTCCAAAACAGCTTCTTATCACAGTAACTCACCACAAAAGGTCACAGGAAGAGTTTGCAGGCTCAGGGAATAAATGTGCCAGCAAAACCATTAGCAGCTTCCAAAATAAACTCCTCCACACAGGCAGCAGCACTGCAGCATGCCACACATGCACTGCCCAGAAATGTGGCTTACATGTGAGCTGGGCAGCTGCAAAGAGCTGTGAGCCAAAAGAGCCCTTCCAGTTTGACCATAGAGATGCCACCTTAATTAATTATTTTGGTACCGTAAAGCTGAAAGCATTAGATAAGCACAGGGAGATCAAGTGAAGGGTTTTCAACTGTCAGTCCAGTTCTTTAGTGCTCTCTCCTATTTATACTCACATCAAACAGGGGTCACTTAGGAGAAGCTTTTCTGGAGGATTATTATTTCTGAATTATTTCTGGGTATTATTTCTGGAGGTGCAGACAAATTGCCGGAGAACCATCTGTGCCAGAAAAAATTCAGCAGTCATGCAGCAATAAACACAAACATTCCAATTTAAGATACGGTGAAAGTGTCTGATCAGCTCTAATACAGATTTTTCCTGATTTTTGTTTAGTTTTCAAGCCAGCGAGGACTATTTGTCCTCTTTGTACCTCTCTGATACCAAGGCAGGACACTCTCTCCGTCCTCCGGCCGCCTTGTTGAGATCTCTCCCCTCACACCTGTTCCTCATGCCCAAGCAAGGAAGCAAATGCCCGGTGAGTTGTGAGACATTCGTTCTCCCAGGTACATTTGCTTGTTAGCCCACCTAGCTCCTTTTCTTGTGGCAGCTGGATATTTATAAACCCTTTATCTGCTGCTATTTACATTTATATTTAGATTTTGTTGCAGACAGTACAAGCCCAGATGCTTGATGTTCGGCTTCTCTCTGTACGTGCCAGCTCTTAAGCTGAACCATGCTAGAATAGAAACTTAGGATTATATTTTTCCTCAGATTTTGCAGTTACTCTTCATTATGAACAACCTATTTTCTGAGCGCGCTGCTCGCACCGCAGTTATTTATCATGGGCTCTGCTGTACCAGGACTCCTGGGTCATGCTGCTCCCTGCTACCCACCAACATCCCCCTGACGGGAGACAAGGAACGAGTCGGGGAACAGAAGAGGGAACGGAGCAGAAAGCAGCAGGGAACAGCCTTGCCAACACCATGTGCTGCCTGAGCCTCCTGAAAGCGCTTTCTTTCCGCGTCCTTCATCCTCCAGCAAGTGACAGAAGCAGTAACGTTATCATGTGCCAAGCGTTGCTAACATCCCCCCATTCACTCTTCCGCGCGGTGCCGCGGGATGTCACCCCAGGGGCTGAATGGCCCCTCTGTGAGGCCAGGTACCACTCCCAGGCCTGGTACAGGCCCGGCCGTTCTGCTCAGAGGCCCCTTTGTGCCCCGTTGTTTACAGCGGGTCCCCGCGCCGCGGCGGCCTCGAGCCTCTGCCTTGTCCTTCCCGCCCTCTCCTTCGGGCTGCTGCCGTCCTGGCTGGAACGAGCACCATATTCTCTAATATATGTTCTCAATATTTATATTCTCTATCTCGAATCAACCAGCTAACAGGTAGACGTTTTCAAGGCAGAATAGACTCTTGGGGAAACTCTTGAGTTTTCAGAGCTCAACACCGGCCTTACTCTATTTTGGAGCCCTGTTTCAGCAGCAAGTTCTGTGACTATGCCCAGAGCAAGGGGTTTGGAAAAGCCTAACCATTTTTCCTCCTTGGTAGGAAGACTTTGTGCTGATTTCTTGTCCTATATGAGAGAACAGGGGACTAAGGAGCAAGGAAGAGCTGGTTCATGGAGATATCAAGGGACGGAAGACAGAGTGAATGAATAAAGCTCCTGTGCTGTTATTTTTAGCTGCATGAAAAAACCTTCCAGAAACAAAGACACAGTCATAATCCTGAAGAGCACGCAAACAAAATTCATTGTGGCTGAGCAGCAAAAAAATAACACAAGGCAGAAAGGGAGGAAAGAGAGGGATCAAAAAGTCACAGAATTCAGGTCATTTCCTCAGTGAAGAAATCCTTAAATTAAATGCATTTAAACACTTGTAACAGCTTATAGTTGCGTTTCATAACTTCTGATGGGTGGCAGAACTGGAAAGAACATGAGAGTCCTTCCAAGTCAGACCCACCATCCCACTATCCTGCTTCCCCTATGGACCAGCCACAGATGCCAGAGCCCGGCTGTCCTCAGAGCTCCTATGAGCCAGTGGCTGAGGGACCTTCTGGACTGCTTGGTCATCTGAATCATTGCATTTAATAACAGCTCGGGAATACAGCCTCCATTCATTTGCTTAGTTCCTTCTTAAAATCCTTTCTATTTCTGGCCTTCACAATATCCTGTGGCAATGAGTCCCTCAGTACAATAATCTTTGGGATAAAAATATGTTTTCTTTTCCTTGTTTTACCTGCTGCTTGATCTTTCCACTATCTATTCCTGCTTTATTTTATTACAGGAAACAGTCAATAATTGCTCCTTGTGCTACAGACTTGGTTCGTTCAACAAACCAGCGCGGAGAGAGCAAATTTCCTGAAAAAGCAGGCAGCGAAGAAGAAGGCAAAACAAAGAGACTTTAAGGGCAACCCAACAGAAAGAGCAAGGCTGTGGGAATTGGAGAGGTGTGAGGCATGGCTTGGGGCGCAGTGATTGATGTGAGGTCTTAAAGCAAAGACCAGAATGCGATGAGTTCCATTTTCATAAAAAACACTGCAGTCATTATGTGGTGGCCAGGAGGCTGCACAGCACTAAATATTGCTGATGTTTAAGAGCTTCCTTTTAAGAGCTCACATCTTAAAATATCATGTGTGGGCACTAGCAAGCAGTTATTTGTGGTAAGCGGTTACCAACGGACAGAGAGCTCAGCTCCCATAAACATTGCAACTTTATTTTCTCCTTTTGTGCTGATATTCCCAAAATGTGCCAAATAAAACACATTCTTCTGAACAGACCCACTATTCTTTTATAGCCTCACCATGCTGGGCTAGAAATTGCTGTGTCATGAAAACATCCCTTAAATAAATAATAAAACCTGATATTCCTCAGACAGGGTCTTTCATCTTGAAGGAGCCTGTACAGCCTCACAAACTCTATATACCCCCCACCACTTCCTCATACTCCACTGCCATGGGGACAGGTAACAGCACTCAGCAGTACTGCTCACCAGGGCCAGCAAATGTGGAATAAATACTGTGTGGCAGTTAACAAGCAGTGGAAATGCAAGTAGAAAAAAAAAAATCCAATTATCCTTACTGGGAAATGGGCCAAGAGACTGGAACGAACATCCCTCTATGGAAACTTCAGTGGATTGCAATGATTAGGGTCCCGTTGCTACATCTTCGTGGGGAGGTGGCTGCCCCCAGCACTGAACTGCTCCTAGCAATGTTTTAGCTTTAACATGAGTTTTAACATTAGATTTAACATTATAAATGTTCAAGTCCTGGGGGCCGTTGTGGGAGATCTTCCATCCAGCTACTATGTCCTGGACTTATCTGAACCTTAGTGTGCCACATAGTTTGAACACAAGAAAGAGCACAAAATAAACAATCCATAGGAACTAGCTTGCAAAGATACAAATTCCATTTATTTCCATACTGTTTATCCATCTGAAAAAAAAAGACCTTCTGAAAACACATTCTTAGCCAAAGAAAATAAACAATACGCCTTCCAAATTACTGCTTGTGTACTGTTGGTGCATTTTGCACAGACAAGTAAAATTACACATGCCTACTCATAGATCTTGCAGCCTAAGTTGCAATAAAGCAAGGTAGGGAATGCAAATGAGAGGTGCAAAGAAGAACACAAATGTACAGACTTAAAAATAGTACGTGCTTATGACACATATACCTGTGCAGCAAGTTCCAGGATGAAAGGCAGGATGGAGATGAAAATCAAATGCTTACTAAGAGGAATTCATGATAAGTTTCCTCTTGAACTATCAGAGGAGGAAGCAAAAGTCCATGCCTGTCATGCAGGTTTAAATAAGTCAGGAAACACATGAAGCAATTTCAAAATGTAGCAGTAATAAAAAGTCTAAATTTGTAGTGTGGACACATCATCAATCGTGACCCAGACTGCGAAACGCAGGGGTCACAGCATGAAACCAAAATTCAGCCATCCATGGACTTCATTTAACTGGTATCTTCTTGGGCTCACTTGTGATCCTAACCAGACAACATTGACTTCCATCTGGAAATCAGTCAGCTCTTGAGATGGGCTTCTCAATCAAAAGAAAGATAAGCAGATGTCAAAAACCTAACGAGGCATCAGTTGCCTCTGTGTAAAGAGTAAGTTTTCTTAAAAAATGATAATCTGTTCATGATAACCACCCTCTTCAAGACAAGTCCAGTCATTGTGCTTCATTCTTTAAGTTGATTTAAAAAAAATACTACCCAGCAGTAAACACAAACTTATTACTTAAATCCCAGTAAATATACTTTCCCTTTAATAATTATTGCATAAGTTTAGATAAAGAATACAAAAGTATGTTACTTTTTTTTTTCATTTTGCTTCCATTACTTTTTCTTCCAGGCAAATAAGCAGACCAAAGGACCATTTTCCCATCATTATCAGATAATAATAGAAGTCCTAGGTTTTTATTTAAGTCACTTTTTCACTAGTGACAAAAACAAGGCAGTTCCATAAAGCTCTTTCTGCCCTCTCTGCTCCCAGTTCTGCTGCAGCTGGGATGTCAGGAAAAGTATGGAATTTCTCCTGGGCTGAGTGGGACTGGGTTCCTCTGAAAGCTGTGCCAAGGCTGCAGCTCTCCTACGGCACCACCTTAAGCCATGGACGTTGCATTCGCTGCATTTTAAAATATTCTGAAGGGTTTGGAAAAGGAAGGCAAATAAATACATTTTAAAGAATGCCCTCTGAAACAAGTCTCAATTTTGGAAGTATGTGTGTGTGTGTGCCTTTCTTTTTTTAATCATAAAGCAAACAGTTTGTTTGGAGGAGCACAGCAGAGGGTTCCTCTTAGGAGAGCGGCCTGGATAAAGCAAGAACGCTGCAGGGAGCACTTGTAGATAGAGAATGAGCGACCAGGAGCTAAGGGCTACAGGAATCTGCTTACTTAGGATGTGTGCACACTAAATAAAGCCTTCTGATTCTTTGTTCATCATTAGCAGAGGAAAAAAATGACATTTAGACATCTAATTATCTAATTGTTCATTCTGATTAGGCAGGCAATATGCATAGTGCTCTCATTAGTGCTCTGGCAGATGAGATCTGCAAATCCAAGCTCACATTTGATCACAGACGCAAATCCGTAAGTGCAAAATTAAAGGCTGCTTTCCAAGCCACTTTAAAACATGTTGCCTTTCAGGTGGTGAAGTTAAGAGCAGCCACCTGTGACTTATCGGGGCTGCAAACTTGCCCAACATCTTTGGCAGACAAGGAGGCCCTCGAGCCTGGTATTCAGGGCTAGGGAGAGTTAAGGGTACTTTTGCTATCAGGTGCCTTTAGGAAAGGAATGATTTGAATTTTGATGCTGTAACATGAGGGTAACACGGACTCCAGCTGCAGTAGTAAGGAGCGAGTACTAACCACGAGTGAGCAGTGAAGGCCGGGGTTTAGCAGCAGGGCTGCACGCACGTTCCTGCAGCAGAAGGATGAGGAACGAAGCAGCAAATGGGGTGGTTTCAAGTGTCACACAGGAGTTGAAACATTTTAAAATCTCATTTTCTTTCTTGTTTGGCAAACGCGAACATAAGCTGCTTCCATCCCATTAGATAACCTCTGCAGGATTTCTTGCGATTAGAAGCAGAAAGGAGCATGGTTTTGCATAAATTCTGGGAAAACTGGGCACGTCTGGGAGCTGGCACAAGGAAAACAGCTCTTGGGCAGAAAACTGCAAGTAGCTTCGCCCAGCGGTGTGCAGAGCTCAGTGTTTCCATCCAGGGATCCAAGCCTGAACAGTTTTCAGACCTGCTCTTGCCGTGCACAGAGCCGCGTGCTTGCTGTCCCAAGGGTAAATAACCCCGGAGGCGCTGGGATGCAACGCAGCAGCTCAGATCCATCTCATCGGGATGCGCAGAGCTGAAGAAGGGAAGACGGGGTTCTCTTTCATCAGCTCCAACTCCAACCACTACTTCTAGAAATGCAAGTGAAGGCCCTAGAGGAGGCTGTGCCACCCCCAGGCAATTTCCTCTTGCCCCAGCACTCTTCTTGCTCCACTTGCCTGCTGGGGCTCTCCATAAAGGAATGCTGTGATCCAGCCTGCAATGTTCGTGTAGCCGGAGTTATCCGTGATGCCCAAAGGGGAGCTATGTCTCTCTCCTCTCTCACAGTTCCCAGCATTCGCTTCCAGCTGCCTTCTCCCACGGGCAGTGTTGGGATGAAGACTATCGTTGCTGTAGCAGCGCTGCAGAAATCCAGCTCTTCTTCATGACTACAACCTAGCTCCTCTTCTTCCTCGCTTGACCCCCTGAGGAGAACACGAGCAGAAGTGTCCGAGACTCCATCCTGCGGGCAGTCTGTCCCATCTGTCAACATGCACTTATTTACTGGGGAATAGCAGCTGGCTGAGATGTGTGGAGAAGCACAAGGCAGCATCCAGCTACCCAAGCTGAAGAGAGAAAGCAAAAAATGGGAAACAAAGACCCCCAATGGTCAACATAAGAATTCTGCCTGGGAGAAGAGAATAAATATGGGATTACGCGTTGTCTTTCTTGCAGAGAGATTCACCTGTCTACTCCATAAATGCAACTAATTGCCCCAATTCAACTACTTTAGTGACATTTCTAGTCCTAAGTTTAAGACATTGGAATGGGATGTTTTCTCGAGCTCTTCTCTCCCCAATTGCTTGAGCCAGACTTCAAAATTAATCCGTTCCCAGATTTCCTTTGATGCCTGCTGTTACCATCATTAGTATTTCATATTTTTCCCAGAGATACATTTCAGGCTGAGCACGCACAGATGTTGCCCTGAAGAAGCTGTAGCACAGACTTGAGATGTGACAGTGAACAAATTCCAGCAAAACAGGGCTAGGAGTGCAAGGAGGTAGTGAGCCTCCTGTCAGACATGTGCACAACTCAGTCGATTTCTGCTAAGAGATTAAATAGTTTTTGTTTATTTCATTATTAAACACAGAAGAGTTCCTAGTAACCCTGATGGGGTCTGGAATTGCAGTTTAGATTCAGGTCTATTTCTAGTGTCCAAATTAAAAATGAAAAACAGATGGCGAGTTATTATATGAACGCAACAGAAGCTGACAGGCTGCTCTGTCCCCACGTATGGAGGAGAGCTGCAGGAAGGGAGTGCTGCAATATGTGCTCTTCATTTATAACTGTGGCTTGCAGGTGTTTATCCAGCATCTCTGCACGTAGATGAAGCAGCCTTATATCCTTTGGCCAGAGGACTTGCTCTGAAGGTTACTTACATAGAAAAGGTAAAAGATTAAAGGATATCATTAACATACGTCTCGCAGCTTCACCAAAGTGAAGTTAAAAAATTATATTACAGACAGAATCAGAACCTGCATTTGGAATGTCATTATATGTAGAAAATGCCGGTTGCGATCTTTAATGTTTAAGCAACCAGGATATTGAAGTGTTAACTCCTCTGTTTTGCAGTTATTGTGCTCTCAGCGGAACCAAAGAAAATGACAGTGTTATATGAAAGAAATAGGCTGAAGGATGAAATAGGCTCCATGAAGTGGAGTTTGAAAGGAAGTCAAAAGTGTTTCACGTAGCCAGAGCTACATCAGGCTAACACACAGGGAAAGGGGCTCGCTGGACTCTGTCTTGGAGAGGGAATGGAGCCAGCTCTACTTGTTTCTGCAATGAAGGACAAAGCAAGCCTGATCTACAAGCTTTTAATTGCTATGCAGTAGCTCCTTAAACGGCTTAGGTTACCTGTAATCTGCACATCCTCTTAATTGCTATGCAGTAGCTCCTTAAACAGCTTAGGTTACCAAAGGTAGTGCCAACATAATTTGTGAAATCGCCCAGATGAAGACAAAATCAATCTTGTACTCTTCTGTTAAGTATATTTTTTCCATATGATTGACCTTGGCAGCGCGTTGGCCTTGGACTCCTTTCCAGCCCAATTAACTACATATATATGCATTTATTTTTGTAATCTGCACATCCTGAGTTATTGCGGTGAGCGTTTGACAAGTGCTTCAGATGTGACATCGTGCCCTGCTCCATGCCACGGGGACAGAAGGTATTGAGGAAACCTGTGGACACTTCACCGCTAGCCAGCAGCATCCTCAAGACCAGACGTAGCCCTTCGGGATGATGTTGCCCATTTTGGCTTAATTCAACAGAAACCATTTTCAAGGGGGAAAGGAATGATGATAGCTCAGCTCTTGAGAGACTAAAGTTCAAAATTTTCCCCTGTCCCTTCGAGACCCTGGACAAGCCACTCAGTTCAGCTCTCAGGACTTCTCTGTAAAGTAGGAGCAGTGCCATGTTTGGGTCATACAGCAGGAAGAATTGCCTGTAGATGTTCTGGTTTAGGGTCTAAAGTCTAAAAATTCTAAAGAATTTTTCCTTAAAACTCAAGATTTTATATTTTCTAGAGCATTTGCCTTCACCAGGCTAAACTCTGGGCGCTTTAACTCCCCTGCATCACAGCCACCATCCTCCTATCTACAAATACATTAAAATGACCAAGACTTTCTTGTTTGTGTTTCCTCTCTGGAGATGCTCTGGAGGGGAGTTTTCTCCCCTAGGAAAAGGCAGTGGGACAGAATTTGCTGTGTACTGCTGAAGTACCTAACAGGTCAGTGGCAATACATAAATCCGGCACTTGGTCTTCAGAGATTATCTTTTTTGCAGACTCTATTAAAATAGAAAGATGTATGCAATGTGCCACCCTTATACATAGTCCTATATTTAATAAAGGCTTAAGCTGCTTGAGCACTCCAAGCAATCTCGGTATTTTTTTTTTCCTCAACGCTCTCTTGCAGTTCTTACAAAACTTACTACCTTTTTCATTACTCTGTGGTTAACCTGTCCTGCAAATGGAAATTTTATTTCCAAATATTTATTTTATAATTTCTCTGGATATTACCTCAGCTTTCTCAGATGTAGATTGTCTGGGACAGCCTAAGAAGAAAATAGGTCAGGTTCTTCCACTCAGAGTGAGACCGATTCTTCATTTTACAACTTCTTACTGTTTTCAAATGTTAGAGAAATTGATACAGAGTTTATATACTTAGGCTCCTGGAAAGCTTAGCACATGCAATTGCTTAAGAGCTAAGGACCAAATTCATGCTGGCAGCACCTAGGAACAGTCAGGGGATTTACTTGATAGATCCATTTGGCTCCAGGTGCCTGGAGGCACTGCCATGCAGTGAAATGTGCCAGATCACACCAGAACTCACCAGCTTCCCTGTATTCTTCCAAGGAAAAAGGGACCCATCATGTTCTTCACAAAGAAGCTACCAGTTTTCAGAGGACACCACAGCTGAGTCACTCAGTTACTGCCTGAACCATAGAATCACTATGGTTGGAAAAGACCTTCAAGATCATCGAGTCCGACTGTAAACCCTTCAACACCCTTCCTGCTAAACCATGTCCCTGTGTGGACACCTGAAGGACAGGTAAAATGAACAGTCACCTGCAGTCAAGGGTGTCACCCAACTGACAACACAAAAACTACCTTCCTCTCACTCCCCTTCACCTGGTTTAAGGGAGGAACCAATTAAATTGGGCAACAAATGTGTTCCTAAGCTTTAAAGACCATGGAGCAAGAAAATGAACGTGCTCTGTCATCTGAAAAGCCAAATTAAGTGAAATGCTAAAACTATGACATTTGTTTACTACAGGAAGCATTTATATTTCCAGTCTTGAGAGCAATTTCTCCACCATCCTGATTAAAATTCCTCATCAAAACTTTACACAGAATTAAATTCATTTCACTTGCTGAATAGTTATGCATTTTGTGTGGAGTGGAAGGTATCCAGCATGTTAAAAGTTAGCATTTAGCAGAGGCATGTGGTAAAATTTCCCTTTTTTCCTGTCTTGGAGCTGTATGCCAATGTAGACTCTTACCAAGAAAAGCAAAGGTGAGTGTAGATGAATTAAAGCTGGAAAAGCTCAGGCTTCAAAACAGCAGTACAGAAATGAACAGCAGTGAAACAAAGACCTTTTCAAAGAAAACTCTTGCAATTTGTTCCTCCTATAAATCAGTTGCAGAACACAACTAGCTAGAGAGCTAGGTTGCGTATTGCACGGTACAAATATTTTGTTAGAGGACAAATACAGACTTTTTTCAGCAACTGTCCTGGATGTTACAATGACAGATTAAATGGTGCAAAGACGCACACCCCTTCTTGACTTGAAGTGTTAATAGAGGTTGGGTCTAAATGGCCCCTTCCATCTTCAGTCCCCGCATACGCGATGAGGCGCTCGCGTGTGAGGACCACGTTGCAAGAAGATGAACATCTTTCCATTTTGTTCGAGCTGAGCAACGTCGTGTCCTCTCTCCCTTCTTTGCTTAGCACATTTGCAGGATTAGACTCCTTAAGCTGCCCCTTTAGCATTTGCATGCTAAAGAAAATTTGACAAGCAACTAACTCGTAAAAGAGAGGCTTAGAAAGTAGCTCCGTTTCAAACCCAGCCGTGGCTGGGACCTACATTCTGGTGCAGCTTGTTTTAGTAGCACAGTTTAGGCCAGTGCAGTATTTATTAAGGAACATTAATCCAAGTGGATTAACATTTCTCCTAAAATATAATGGCTTATTGTCATGAATCCATTACAAAATTACAGCAATTATAAATAAAAAATGCATTTCTTCAAGAAAATAAGCTTACTTTAGAAGGAAAAAAAATATTTACCAGGGCACACAGCTGAAAAAACTCATGCTGCCAAAACACATTAAAGGTTTCATATAGAGCTCTTATCATAGCCAGCTCGTGTTTGCACAGCCTTTCAGTCAAATGGGGTTTACTGAAGGATATTTGAACAAGAAAAGAACCCTTGAGTCTGGCAGACACCATGGATGAAAGACTCACAAGTTTGAGAAAGCTCACACATGCAAGCTTAAAACAAAAGCATGAAACTCCTCCAGATTTATAGCCAGCTTGATTCCTTTCATAGCTCTGGCTTTCAAATACTTTGTGAAAAAACAAAATGTGGTCATAACAATAAAGCATGAATAGGCAAATCCATGTATTCCCAGTTGTTGCTGCAAGCAAACAAGAAAAACATTTCACACTTCACAATTAATACAATGCCCCTTTGTCCCAAACACATGAAAGAGCTATTTGAAATAAAGAAAGTGATAACTGCATTTTCATTAAATTTGAATTTGGAACAAAAAAAAATAATCAATGTATTTTCACATATTCTTTTTGCAGTTGAATATTTTCTGCCATCCCCAACTGCACAGTACAGTTAAACAAGGCCAAGAGAGAAGGGCAGTACTGGGCACTTCAGTGGCATCTATTAAAAATACATCAAGGTAATTAAATGCCCTGCTGGTAAGATTGGTGCAGATTCATTGACTTAAGCATTTAAAGGCCAGAACGTGTCCCCAGGAGTCAGTGTGTAAGTAGTTATTGATACACAGCTCTATACCAGTTCCCACTGAAATGTGGCCAATAGTTGCAGCAATAACAGGTCCAGCTGCTTCCTGTTATGTGTCCTTGATATATCTCCTACTGTGGCATGACCTCAGCTGCCACTCAAGAAAGTAACTTTCGTTAGTCCTAAAAATCCTAAAAAAAAATCTAGAAGATTAAGCGCCATGTGGTGATTGGCCTCCTTGAAGCACTCCCAGTGTTTTAGGCTCCGGCGGTTACTGCGCTCTGGAAAACGGAATGAAGGCAGCAGCAAGTGGGACCCCGAGACGGTTTGGGCTGGTTCTGCTGGAATGGGTGCCCTCAGCTGAGCAGGGATCAGGCTCATCCTGAGGGGTTTCCCTGGTTGCAGCAATAACAGGTCCAGCTGCTTCCTGTTATGCATCCTTGATATATCTCCTACCGTGGCATGACCTCAGCTGCCACTCAAGAAAGTAACTTTCTGGTTACACAAGTGTCACCATTTTCATCTTTCTATAGACATTTACGTACAAGTGTCAGTGTTCAGTTAATAAACACACAATGTTCTCTTCTTATTACTTACACTGTACTTAAGCCAAATGTCAGAACAGAGATTAAAAGAAAGGGATTCTGCCTTTTCTCTCCTACTTTTTCCCTTCTTTGTGTCTTTGTGAAGTTTATGGTTTTTAATCCATAGCAGCAATGTAGCTCCGCTGAGTCACGGCTGGCACAGCCAGCTCCTGCTTGCCACAGGCTCAGTAACCTCCTCTGAACGGCCAGTCCCTCCCCAGGTTTTGCCATTTTAAGTATTTGGATGTTTTTCTTAGGCTCACTTAGACTTTTACAATAAGATGATTTGTGAGTACTGAGAAGAAAAGGTTGCTTGATTTATTCATTCTTCTCATTATCTGCCTCTTTGGTTGTTACTCTTTGCTCTCACACATTATTCTGGGCAAACTAGCTAAAAATGACCATTATGAGGCTACACAAGGAAGCAAAGACCAGTATTGATAAGAGCTTGACCTACCTGAATCAGTTCTTTTATTTTTTTCCACCTACCTTTGCTTCCTTGTGCATCCGTTTCTTTCCTTGTGCATTCCTTTGGCTTTACTATTGCTCAACACAGTGTAAGACCTCCAAGAACCCAGGTTTTAGCCCTCCTCCATGTTTCCCAACAGCATCAATATATTCAAGCTATAAGCATGAGGCCAGTAGTCAAACTGATCCCTCCAGAAGCCAAAGGGAGCTGCAGAGAGGCTAGAGCCTTGGGGGCTATAACACTTTGTTATTATTCAACACACACTTAATCCCCCAATTCCAAACACCGTTCGACATTCCCGTGGCATTCAGTTTTCCCTCGCTGCCTTAGGAGAGTGCCATTTGCACAGGAAAAACATAAACTGAATCTTGAGCCTAGAGCTTGGGGCCTGAGCCAAAGGACTTTGCAGGAGGCATTAAATTTTTGTAAACTGAGCTGGTGCTGGTGAAATCATAGGGGCACTGAGCAGTTAAGAGTTTAGTGCTGGCCCTGCTGCAGCCGTGTTGGTCTGACACTTTCCACCCCGCGTGCATTATGTTTAAGGGATTTTCTCTTCCTCCTCGCTGAGATAAAATGCGAAAGGAATCCCCAGGTCTTTTAGAGGCCCCTAAAGGAGCTATTTATAGGATTACAAATACTTCCTCCAGCACGAGTATCATCGTCTGCGGCCTAGAGCGGGGCGAGCGGCAGGGCTGGGTTAGCAGCAGACGGGCCTACGTGTTAATTAAGGCCCAGCTCCAGCTCGAGCGGCAGCGTGGGCCGGGCCGCAGCCCTGCGACGCGCCGGCCCCGTCCCGCTCCCTCGGCGGCGACGGCCCCCTCGGATGAAGACACGGGGAGCTCCTTAGACATCCCCTGAAAGGATTAAACAGACTCCGCGCTGGATTAGAAAGATGATGCCTGACACATTTAGTTTCCGTTACCTTTTGTGTAGCCGCTCAGTGCCCAGCCCCGCACCAAACCGCGTATTATAATGCAGATTTCCCCGAATCGCGCCGGCATTTCGCAGAATCCATAAGACCCTCACAGCAGGAAACTCTATTATTGAGCTATCCGCACGTATGGCACAGTCAGCTATGCCTAAGGGCCATCTACAGGATGCCGAGCTGCAAGAAAGTGGAGGGGTCAGGGCTCTTTTTGTGAGAAAAAGAACTTTAATCTTGGGATGCTGATGAGTGGGGGTGTTGGGAAGTGCTTCAGCATTCCTTAGCTTTCCCTATTCCTCCAGCTCCCAAATCATTGCAGAGTAAAGGCTGCATTGTCTGATTAGGAAAAAAGGCTTGTTCCTGGAAGAACCACTTCAACTAAAAATGACAAAGAACACACAAGATTGAGTAGATAATCCAGCAAAATAGTACAATTACCTTCCACTCAGTGAAGATTTTTTAACATAATTCTTTTCCCCATGCAGTAAGAAGAAGGCTGAAGTGATCTTTCCCAAAGAAGCACGTTTAATAGCTCCTTTACGCTTTCCCAAAGGAAGCCACTCAAAAATCTGGATCCCCTCTTTAAAAAAGTGACACAGGAAAGAAAAAGTCATGCAAATAGTTTATCTCATATATGCTGAAGAGAAGGAACAATTTCTGCCCTCAGCTCATGACCACAGAGTTATTTTGAGGGAGGTCTGCTATTTAAGCCATGCCGTTTTCTTGTTTTTACTGGCACGGCAGAAGCAAAAGGTTGTGTGTGGAAGGGTCCCTCTCCGAGACCCGCCAGCATTCCTGTTTTGCTGAGGAGGGGAAGAACAGCGGCAAAACATTAGCCTGGCTGCCTATGAAATCCAGGTTTACCTCCAGTCCTTCAAATCTTCTTCCCCAAAGCCCCTGTTCAGAAGAAACCCAAAACCCCATGGCAGAATCACCAGGACTTGGATGCAGCGTGTGCCAACATGAGCGGGCTGGGGCAGAATCCCTGCTCAAAGCTTTGTGCAACGCAAAGAGAAGCAGGTCCTTCTACACACGGCTAAAACACTGAACAGCCTTCCAGAGCTGCTGCTCCTCCCTGTCCTCCGCTCAGCCTCGCGCTCCCAGGGAAGCTGTCAGCAGAAATGTTAGTTTAGCTGTCATACCGTGGAAAGGAAAAGCAGTATTTAAAAGGGTTCATTTTTCTCCACTCAAGATGCAGCTTGAGAACTCCAGAGAGCCTTTGCTGTAGACAAAGCTTTAAAAACAAAGAGTGGAGAATGTTTTATTCATTTATTCACATTATTCATTGCCATTAATTGACTCCAATGAGAATTACCGTAGTTCTTCATTTTTCAGAACATGTCTTTCAAAACCTAGGCAAAATCGGATAGGACAAGAAATCATAAATCTCAGTAACTTTCTAAAGGACTCCCAGGGCATCTTCGTTTCAGCTTAAAGATCCCACTCCTTTTCATAGTGCCCATTTTATATAGCTTCATGCACACAGATAGGGCTACTTGGCTTAGAGACTCTTGGTCTATAAAGACCAGTAAAAATTAACAAAAATCAAGTGTTTCTTACAAAGTAATTATAAGCCAGCATTCAAAAGGCAGCTTATCTAAGGAACAAAACGGGCTGTTTCTCACACTTCCTTGGCTCTATTTTAATAGGATGTTAATGAAACACAGAAAAGTGGAAGGTAGAGGAGATACTTCTTCTAAGCTAAAGAGTTAGCAGGGAGCAGAAGGCAGAATTCACTGTACCTATAGCCTCATGATCTAGGCCATAAGGGGATTTAGCCACTGCGGTTAGTTATACTGCCTTACGATACCATAATAAAGCCTATGAAGTTTCCTTGATAATAAAGTATCATGCATTCATTTTATAATTGGTAGTAAGAGAGATCCTGTTTGAAGATTTTCTTTTGATGTGTGTATTTTTCCTGGGTGACTGATCTTTATGAATGTTACTCTTCACTAACGTAGCCTTCAAAATGGGGACTTGGTTTTTCAACTGCAGCGTGTTGCAAATTAACCCGGTGGAATTCACCGGGGGCTTGCAGAGGTGTCAAAAGAGACCTATTGTATCTTGCTTGATTTATGGCCATCTTTAAGACTCCACCTTGATTGTACTTTGCTCAGGGAAAGCTGCAGCTCTCAGCTGAAGAATGAGACAAGGATGTTGGCAGACACCAAAAAATGTAGGGGTTGAAATCTTTGGTGTGCTTTTCTTCCTGCAAAATTAAATTACATAACATGCATGTGAAGGCTTGTTTTACTCATAATTGATTTGCAGATATAGCAACACCATCTAGAACCGATACTAAGAAGGGAAAAGATTTTCAGTTTAAGAAATCTTGCGCAAACAAGGGACTGCTGGAAACTACAAATATTAGTATTTTATTTGCTGGAAATTTTCACTAGGATGGATAAATTAAGCATGTGGTCATTACGCCTGAGCCCTTAGTTGCTTGTTTTGCATCAGCAAACGGCAAGGTCTTTCACAAAAGAGATCAATATCATCATCCACCTGTGGCTTGCCCAGAAGACCATCTGAGATCCTAAAAGCAGAGATAGAGGCAAGAAATCCAGCAACACCAAATCTCCCCTCCGCAGCTGGCTGTAAAGGGGAAGGACCCATCTGCAAGGAGCTTTACACAGACCAAGGTTGTGCTGCAGAGTCCTTGTTCCCGAGGCCGCTGGCACCGTGCTGGCCCCTCGGCGCTCCAAGGAGTGCAGCGGTGCCACGGGAGAGCGGGAGAGGTAGGATGAACAGTGTCTGCCTGGGAGAAAGGCCAGGATTTATTTCTGACCCTGGCTGGAAGGCAGGAAGAAAACTGTATTGCTATTACACAAACGGGCAGTTCTGGGGGGAAAGAGGACTTTCGTCTTCTGGATGTACTAAAATAATGAAGCTGCAATGGGAAATAATATAAATTCCAGTTTACTTGTTCAGTGATGCACATAAGTACCAAACAGATCATATATTTTTCTTTTTTTCCTCATGAAAATTATATTGACATCCAGTTAAATCCTATTCCTTTTAAAAATCGAGCAACAAGGGTGTCTTCCAGCCTTGAGCAAATGCTCCCAGACCAACGGTCCCACTCTATTCCCACAGAACACACCTAGGAAAGCACAAGCTAGGGAAAAATATTGCTTATGACATGTGCTAGAAAGGGAAGTCAGCTTACTGCCACGCTTTTCCTTTAAGGCACCATGCGTGAAAGAAATACAAAGAAAGCTTTAGTCCAAATGGTCTCTCTCCAGTTCACAGAATATGTCATATACACATTACTATTTTAGGGTTTTTTTTTTTAATAAATTGCCCTGTGGGAAAAGCTGGCTGCAAGTCAACACCACAGAAACTTAATTTTAACTGCAATGAATACAACTATTTACAAGGCCCCCTTTCTGCAAGGGAAAAAGCCTGCCATTCCTGGCAGTTTTGATATGATATGAACACATAATTCTAAGACATTCAAATGGACTAGCTAAAAAAACACCATGTTTTTGCTCATGCATCTTTAATGCTCAGACTACCCTTGGTAGCTCCCAGTCAGAAGTCCTGTCACTCAAAATAAGAGAAAGACAGACATTAATAGGGAAACATTTAAGTCCCTACCTTTTAATGGAGCTGGAGCAATAATGATGCCATCCAGTTTTATTCTGGGGAGTACTGACCTTCATTTCCATTGACAATAGTGTATTAGAGCCAAAAGATAAAGGCATAAAAAGGTATTTAGGGAAAGCGAAACTCCCTTGACCACAGTGCATTGCACAGCATCAGGACGTGGAATTCAAACTAAAAATACCACTACACGGGTGCCAGGGGGATTCATGTTATGACACGATAGTGAATCAAGTCTTTACTACAGGAAACACTAATGCTCGGAAAACACTGTGCTAACACATCAAGGAAACAGCCTTCCAAGGGGGAATTGAACATTGTGCAACCTACACCACACTTGCCCTAAATATAAATAAATTATATGAACATATGCTGTGTACGCTACTCCCAGATGCTGGAAGTGCAAAGACCTCTAATGAAAACCGATGCTAGCAGTGAAAGTCTGTCATTAAACCCAACACTTGGCGAGTGCAGAGGGGGAGCAGCTCTTAATGAAACAGGTCACAACAGTTTAGAAGAAGCTGATGACAACAGGCCATGTTGGAGTCGACATCTCTAAGTCTTCTGAGCACAAAACTATGGCTAAAAGTAAGAGCCAGAGCCTCTCACAGACAATGGAATTTTGTTTTATTACACCTATAAAAAGCAGGCATTTTTTTTCCTAAGAGAATAAACAGATGGTTGTATAGAGCACAGAAGCAAATGGGAACAAACTATTTAGTATAGTTGTATATATCATATATTGCTCATATGCTACATTATAAAGCGTATGAATGTTCCAGCAGCCCTATTGCATCTCGCTCTCCTTGTCAGGAGGGCAAACATGGCAAGTGGGGCTGCAAAATGCAAAAATAACAGAGGAAAAATAGGAAAAATGGCAGAAAGGTGAGTGAAATTTGGTTTTGGGCATCCTATTTATGGAGATGATCTCCAGCAACACTTGCCTGTTCATGCAGTCCAATGAGGTGATGTCTCTGCTCACCACCTGCTTGTCTGCAGTCCAGGTTTGAATGACAGCTAATGTTTTTATAGCTAATGCCAAGGGGAAAAAAAATTAAAAAGCTTTCCATTAGCCTCAATTGGGCCTTTGCAAACACTCTGCTGTGTTTGCGGTCCAAATGACTGATAGTCACCTTATAAACCACAGGATAAACCCACAACTGGATTTTTTTTAATTATTTCTGTGGGGGTGTATGTGGGGGTGACTGTGTGTACGAATGCAAAAGGCATCACAACGAAAATCTAAATTGTATTTCCAAGTTGCGGCGCACATTAATTTGTCAGGATTTGGAAACGGATTCAGGCACTCGTCTTGTCTAGACTAGACTATCGTAATTCTCTGACAAATGACATTTTTTCCCAGCTGCTTAAACAGTCTTCACCAAAGTGCTGTCTCTTCATGCTTGCCTGCATCTAGAAAAATGAAAAGCTAGAAAACACTTCTGTCCCTCATTCTCTTCACTGTATAATCTTTTTAATTTATAGCTAATGGCCACACTTAGATCCCACGCAGGTAAATGATCGTAAGCCCTAACCCTGAAAGCCCCTGTGCCCACGGAGGCAGCGGTGCCCTCAGGGTCACTAGCCCTGTGTTAGGAACATGCCCAAGTGCCTGCCAAATCAGGGCCTCAAGGCATACACTGTGTGCACGGACATATGAGCAAAAAATCTGAACTTTTAATCAAAAAAGGATATATTTTATGTTTAGGCTTTTCCACCTGCTCAGCTACACCTGCGCTTTGCGAGACCCCCTGAGTTGGTGGCTTAAGCTCAACCAGGGCATTTTCCAGGGTTCCCTGAAAAGATGTGAGTGCCAGGTGTGAGCAGAAGCCAAATTTCACTGCCTAAACATGTCTTCTGAAAGCCTTCAAGTCACTGCAGTTCTTCCAGATTGTCCTATCTGGGCAGTCTGTGTGCAATTTGAATACTTTTTAATCACTTACTAATTCAAAGGCATTCCCTACCTTGATATCCAGTGAAGTCTCTCCTAAACTTCTGCTTTTCTTTGAAGACATATCTATGAAATCAGCCCAGAAGGACTTTCCTCACTCCTGTATGAGACAGCAAACTTTTAAAGCCAACATATCTGTCTGAAATTTATGTTGCAACAAAGCTGGAAGGGAAAATCTTTACAGACACTCAGCCTCCCCTGCAGTGGAAGTGCATTCACTGCTTTTATATTAGAAAAATCCTAATGGTCACAACTAAAATAAATGGAGCTCCTTCTTCTAAGACGTGCAAAACAAACTTAAAAAGAAGAGGAAGGACAAGCAAAAAATGTGCTGAAGAGGAAAAAAAAAACCCATAGCATTCTCATGAAATTATAACAGTTTGAATTTCCAGGCTTGGTGGGAACTTCTTTAGGGAATTACAAAATTTTGGTGAAAAATCTAATTTAATTGTCTGCAGGATTTCACGCAGAAGCTGTAGCAGTCTGTAGCCTCCTAATTCCTACCCCTTGATGCAGTTTGGATCTGGCCTGTGGTTTTTTCTTCCACAATGGCAAATAATGCAAGTTAAAGCAGGCCAAAGGAAAAAAAAACATCTTTAAGTTAGGAAAAAGGCATCTCCAAGTCAGGGGTATCTAGCACCTTGCAAAAGCACCGCCACAGTCGGATTAACATGCAGGTAATAGGAAACTCTCCTATGGAGCTGCCCAGGGAGAAAGGAATGTCTTAACATGTGCCTGTGCCAGCAGCTCCGGCTTCCCAGCTATCCCGACGGCACCGGGGCACTCGCTGTCCCCCTGGGTGCCTGCGTGTGTTGGCAGATTTCCTGAGGTCTGCATTAAGCATTTTCTAGGAAGGAGAATGGTAATTGGGGGATATCCCGCTTTTGATGTCCAGGGCAATTAAATCCTCAGTGAATAGAGAAGAAAATGAGCCCTTGGGTGTCCCTTGAAAGCAGAGCGGTGCCGAGCCGTGGCTGCGCGCCGGGGTGAAACGCGCGGGGGCAATAGGGCAGAACGGGGCTCTTTCTATTGCAGCCCTGGCTACGTGCACACGCAGCAGCACAACAGCCTATTCAGGAGGGAAACTATACACAGGTCATGAGAAAAACCTGTTACTCCTGATTAAGTTTGCAAATACTGGATTTGAAGGGATTCGGAGGCGTCGCTGTGCCAGATGAAAGGTCCCAACTGGAATTAGGATGTGCAGCAATTATATGCCGCTATCAGGTCTGATTAGACAAGCATTCACCCAGTAATTTTCTCCTATCCGCATGTATAAATTGTCTAATTAACATTTTCTCTGGTTACTTGCTTACTTTAGAGTAGTTAAAACAGATAATAATATAGGCCAAAGCAGTGTGTTCAATTAATGGAAAGAACATAGCCATGCTAATATTCCCAACCGTGCATCCAAGCTCATAAATATTCCCAAGAAAAGGTTCGTTAAACGCAGGGCTAGGGGAATGTCAGCAAGGAGTGGGACACCTTGCTGCTTTCTTAGATGCCACAGGGGGTTACAAAATAAGAGTTTAAGGACTATGCAAAGGCAATTTCCTTATTAGTGAGCAAGGAAATTGGGAAAAAAAGGGTAGCACTGCTGGTTAGGTTCTACAGTGTGGTCTTTAAACTCGGTTCTCGGGCCATTTATAGTATACCAAATATGTGCTTCATAAAAACAGGCTTTAAATGGCAGTTTAGGACAGCGGAGGCCCTGTGTAGGAAGTCATTAAGTATTAAAATCTACCTGGAAAGACAAGAGGCCGAATTCCAGGCTGGGGCGAGCACAGTCTCTTTGATACGTGGGCTTGGAAGGAAGGACCTGGCTGGTGAAGGGCCCTGATTTGGGCTGTTTTGATTCGATCATTTTGGACCTGCTGCGCTCCCTCATGGCCTGAGCGGCAGCGAGGGGAGGCTCAAGGGCGCGAAGCACAAGAAGTGGTTTCAAGGCAACGTTATTACTGGTTTCTTAACTCAGAATTAAAGGTCCTCATTGTGTTTTGCTACCGTCTATCACAGTTCTTGGAAAAGGGCTCTTTTCTTTGAAGTGCTGCTTTTGTACAGCCTAGGTGTTTTCAGATGAAAGCAATCGAGTACTATCGAGCAAGTCGTTCCTCCTTGTGTGCCTTGCCTTTCATGGGAAAATAAAATACCAGCGAAAGTCAGTGCAATTTGACTACTTTTATTGCTATGCTATAGCAAAACAGAAATGCAACATTCCCAAATTACATGTATTTACCTGGGTTTTAAATTAAAGTGCTGTCTACATAATAGTGCCTAGAAGAGCAGGGCAAACTGAGTATCTTGCAACACACACTCCTCATTTTCGTGTTTCCTTCCTTCCCTAAATCAGTCAGAAGTGGGTCAATGTTCAATGAACAGAAAATAGAGATTACACAAGCAACTTGCTATTCTCCATAATATTTTCTCCATCAACCTGTTTAAAAAACAGCAGAAAAAAATCGTAATGACCTCATTTGCTAAATCCAAAGTGACAAGCTTGTGGGCCTGTGCCCTACAACCTGCCTAATATTTTCCTCTCAAGTATTGCCAGGGAAGTATTCGCACTTTTCCAAAAAGCACATCGTGGGCTTCTGGTCATAGGTTTCATGCACTGGTTAAAAAACATTAGAAACCCAGCCTGAAAGAAATCAAACATGTCACAGACATCTAGACATGCTATTCCATTACAGAAATTGTTTGGAAATGCTACAGTTTGATGCTATGGTTTCCTTAATTTAATTTAAAATTGCCTCAGGAACGTTAATCATTTTAGAGCAGCAAATTGCCCCTAGGTTGGGCCTGTCCTGCAGCCCCCAGAGCTCCCTGTTCACGCAGACAGGGATGTGCAGGGGATCAGCAGGGCTGACCTGTAGAAAGGCAAGAGAGATTAATACAAATTGGCATTGAAAATCGTTGTGTTTCATAATCCATCATAACTACTAGTCTGGAGGGGAAATCTATACCAAGGAGCTGTCAGGGCCATAATTTTGGTGACACGTGTAAATATGAACGTGGTTCTGAGCCCTAATCCTTATCTCAGCGACCACGCATAGTTTATAACCATGAACCTCCCTCACACCTTTGTGGGACAAATAGAAATATCATGATAGCAATTGCTCTAACCAGAGAATCTCACAGAAGACTAACAAGAGAATAAGAAAGGATTTAAGAGAAAAGAAACTGTGTGGACTCAGGCTGCCAAGCATTTGGCTTTCCAGAGTGAAAACACTTGTGCAAGCAATGGGAGCAAGAACTGAGGCTGACATTAGAGCTCACCAAGAGGGAAATAAAGAGGAAAAAATGAAAGAAAAGTTTCTATCTCACTGGGTAAAAGAGGTAAGAAGTGAATGATACATCACTGCCAGGAATAATGAAATCTAGAGCACCTAATAAAAGTGCTCATTGGGTCCTGTGATCTCAGACAGAAAGAGACTGTAGAGAGATACCATTCTTTTCTCCCAGAAAAATCAAGAAGGAAAATAAGGGCAGCCTGCTTGCACAGCAGAGCAGAGAGCTCTGGCATTCTGTGTTTAATCTGGAAAAGAGAAAAACACTTGCCAAATAGGGGCAGGACCATTTGGAGGACATGCAAAGGAACTGCCTCTCCAAGAGAGAAACTGTTCTAGGCCTCGAGAAATGTCTCCATGTTTCAAAGGCATCAAAGTGATGCAGAAGAAGGAGTAAGTTTGGATAGTCACTAGTGCAGAAGAAGTACATTGACCTGGGGTACAGCCTTAACGGAAGAGAAGAAGGAGTAAGTTTGGATAGTCACCAGTGCAGAAGTACATTGACCTGGGATACAGGCTTAACGGAATGGAGGCAGATGGAGCTCGGGTAGCACATTCCAATAGGAAAAATAACATTAAAATCAGAAAAAAAAAGAAGTCTTGAGTTATAAATGCTGAAGGGACATCAGAAAAAGAACTGTTTTATGGGAAAGCAGTAGAGCACATAAAAGCTCAAGAGTGACAGTGCTGACAGCACAACTTGAAGAGGCACAAAGTCCCTTCATATGCTTGCTGCAAAGAAGGGGACTGGGAGCAACCAGCCACTCAGACCTAGGGGAACAACACTAAATAGCATTGAGGGGATAGGGAAAACGTGCCCAGGGACAGCTGCTGTGGCAGGGAGAGAGCAGGGATGAATGCACCAGGGAGTGAAGCAGGCTGGTCTCAAACAGTGAGAGCATCATGAAGAAAACACGCAGGAGGCAGCCAAAGTCAACACAACTGTGATCCAGGAGGCTGCAGCAGTGCAGCGGGAAGGCGGGATGTCGCTCAGGAAAGTAGCTTCTAGAGCAAGCTACGTGATACAAACAGTGAGAGTCTAGCAAGACATTTCCATGATACAAACAGTGAGAGTCTAGCAAGACATTTCCCTGATCTGCGCGTCTCAGGGAGGCTCCAGGCAGCCCAGCCGTGAGGTTGGCTTCAGACGGAAAACTCCTCGTTTTCTAGAACAGCTCAAAATTCCTCAAGCGCTACAAGAGGTAAGGTGAGAGACCAGCTGTACGCGCAAACCAGGAGATTTTTGGAAGGAATTTTACAGTAATTATAGCAGCTTAAAGAGTTGACATCATGGTGCAGAATCATGATCATGTAGAATATCCCCCTCATATCCGAGGTAAGCCAGAGGGTTTGTCTACTGGTCAGTCATGCCTGGAGAAGATGTGCAGAGTATTAGGACTGATAGTAGGATGAGCACACGCAGGAAAAACCTTTTTGTTTAGACTGGGTCTATTTATCCACTAGTAACACAAGGCCATGGCATAAGGTAACAACCCAAAAGGCAGTGAAACGCAGATCACAGAAGGTACTAAGTAAAAACACAAGGCCAGACAAAAGAAAAGATACCAGGAGTAGCAGCACAGAGAAAGTCCACTGAGATGTCCCAAAAGCAAAGGAGCATCAGAAGAACTTAGAAGAAGACCTGCTATGGGCTGCAGCTGCATGGAGGCCCATAGATAGGGCGTAGAGGAACATCCCTCCCAAAGTGAGTCCGGGGGAGCATCCCTCTTCTGGTCTGGGGGAGACTGCCTCAACAGCCAGGATTGCAGACAGAACCTGAAGAACAGTTCAAGCCACTTCCAATCCACAGCACAACTGACTGAAAGGAACATGCATCTCACCCTTGGCTCACGAGTTCCTGAAAATGAAACAGCGCTCCGTTACACAGCACAAAACAGGCCATGTTTAAAATTACCTAAGTCCAGGATTTTCCTTCCAATTTATTTTTTTGAAAAATATAAGGGGATGGGAAAAATACAGCACACATTCTAAACTCCATCTATAGCAGGTAGACACCTAACATTTCCAGAAATATATCTAACTGCACCTAATACATTAAAGCAGACCTCTAAGTTTTTGCTTATTGTGGTTGTCCCTCACCTCCAGAGGAGAAGGTTCTGGCATAAACCTCCCCAGTTTCCAGCTATTCAGCAAAAAGGAGCTGAGATGTCGCTAAACTGGCTTGTGTCCATTCCTCCTGACCTCACAGGAAGAATAAATGCATTGAACATCAAGAGGAGTCCAGGTACTACTGTAAGTGGAGTCTATATAATCACTAAAAATAGATGCTATGGAAAATCCCTGTGCTTTAAGCTTGCAGTTTTGGGCCAGATTCCAGAGACTGTCATGCCTGACAATGTGCACATTTGTTAAGCAGTAACACAGGCCACATCTAGCTGATTGGGGATGCTGTAATGTATGTTTTACTAATGAATTTTACATTAGCGCTGCCAAATCAGCTCATCTAGTTGGGCACATCCATGAAAGCTGTACATCTACTTGGAGCAGAAGTAAAATTCTTCCTCTTCCCAGTAGTATGGAATAACAAGGACGTGTTCTTTGGGTCTAGGAACTCATCCAGCACGTTAAACAAGAGTCCTGAGTATGCTGAGGAGAGGCTATTACTATTTGATTTGAGGCTCTTGCACTTTGAAATGAAGTTTTTTGAGGTCAGTATGTCTTTTCTTTTTATTCTCTATCATTCTGAAAAAAGTTGGATAAGATATATAAAAAAAGAATTGTTTATACTCAGAAGAACGTCTCTCTGAGGCCTAATCATTGTATCAATTAACGACACTCCCCTGACTCCGCTCTGCCTCCTGCCGCTTCCGCTCACCATGGCTCTGGCCATCTTTGGGGCCCACGGCTAAACCTGGTCCTGAAAGTCCTCAGATGCGGGAGGGAAGAAGATTGTGTCACCGAGACCTGCTAGGAAGCTGTATGTTGTCTTAAAACTGGCCAACTGATCTGCCCTTTTTGGCCTCTGGCTATTTTGGCCCCTTCTGAAGATGCATCTTCTTCTTGACGTGTAGTTTGCCATGGCAAACAGGGCGATGCAGTCGCTCCTCTTACCTGCATGAGACAGGAGCATTAGCAGCACAGGGATGAGTGAGACCCAGACCAGGCCTCCACGTCACTTTATTCCGGCCCCACTTAGCAAGCTGAACGATTGCCACAGGCAGAGAACAGAGTCATTAGTAGTTTGCTAAAGGTGTCAGCACTTCCAAGTGGAAACCTGTTTCTTAGGCACGGCGCAGGCAGGCAAGAAAACCTCATTTCAGACCATGTGTGGCTCTGCGATCCCGCCCTCGCTTTCCCCGTTCTCACTCTCTGCTCCTTCGTCCCCGGCTCCGCGCGCGGTTCCCAGACGGGGCTGCCGGCAGCAACATCAGTCCTGAAAGGCCCTCATGCAGATTCGCGAATACATAATTTCGAGCGAAGCCACCGCCACGTTCGCTCCTACTTTTTAACCTTATTGTGAGCCGAGGGGAAACGCTCCGGAACAAGAGCGGGCGAGGGAAATATGACACACGCAGGTTTTCCCACAGCCTTTCGCCCCTGGCCCATTCTAATCCTATTGAGACGTTTGTGGCCGGAGGACAATGCGGGATCCCCGGCGGGGCCGCAGCGGCGGCTCCTGCTGCCGCCCGCCCGGGCCCTGCGCTGCCCAGGGCCCTGCTGCCTGTTGCCATGGGGATCCCCCACCACGGGCACCGCAGACGGCCGCCCTCGGCCTCCTCCTCACCCTCACTGCCCGTGCAATGATTTCATCTCAAATGGGATGGAATCAACCGCTCCAAACTAGAAATGAATGTTGGATGTGTCTTGAAACACCCTCCTCCTTTTCTTTTTTTCCCCCCACCAGAACCAGACAAAAAAACACTTCTTTTTGAGCTAGATTTTGCAGGGTAAACTGCGTAGATTGAGATTGTTCAAGCCTGGCTTTAGAAGACAGAGCCACTGCGTTAGTTTGGGTCTGAGGAATGCACCGGTTTATTACAAAACTGGACGCCGCAGCAAGCAAAACTATCCCATCGAACAGACAGCTGTCACTGCAAGCAAACAAAAAAACACCACCCAAAATACTATATTTGTGTCCTATGGCTTATAGTAGTTTGCTTCCTCTGGTTTAATTTCTCCTGCCTTTTTGGGGGCTAGTTTTAGAGAATTCCAAGAAATACAGTTTTCAGATCGGTGGCTTCCACCAGGAGCCCTTGTGGCAACGCACCTTCAAAGCCCAACCTGCTCTTGCATTGTCAGCACTGCATTTTGCCTTCCGAATTCCAAGAAATACAGTTTTCAGATCAGTGGCTTCCACCAGGAGCCCTCGTGGCAACGCACCTTCAAAGCCCAAACTGCTCTTGCAGTGTCAGCACTGCATTTTGCCTTGAGCAAGCCATCCCTCAGGTGGACCAAGCCCCGGAGCGCTGTCACTCGCAATTTGGCCCTGCACAATGTGTGGCTTTGTTAACTCGCCTAACAGCCCCAATGGAGGCATTGCCATCCATAAAATAGCCCCTTTAATTTAGCCTGCAAAGGACTATTTCTGATTAGTGTCAGATCAATTTAGTGTTCTTAGTAATTTTCAGGGGTTTCTCAGACAGCCCGTTCTCCTCTGAAGACCAAAGTACACATAGCCCAAAGGTAATTTTGGCCACTTAAATTAAACCACATTCGCTGTGTGCCTTTTTTTGCCTATTTCCAGGCAACTAGAGTCAAAGCAAGTACAGAAACTCTTTGGTGTTCCATAAAGATCCCCCACAAGTGCCTCAGATAACAACTCTTTAGCTGTTGGATTAATAGATTGTGAAAAGCCTGTGTCTAAAATTCAGCACGAGCATTTCTAATGGTCTACAGACAAGTGAATGATGAGCTGATTTTTATTAAGTTTCACACAAAGGTGAATTAGTGTCTTTCACTATGGCAACAGCAATGAAAGGATATAGAATGACTCCTTAAAGATCCTGTCTGTCTGGGGAAATTGGTTGACATTCTGCAAGCCTATTCAACCAGGAAAGGATTTTATTATGTGTACTTCCCCCAGGTTGACTGTTCAAATCATATGTTTTATTCCTATGAATTCCCTATCCAGGAATGGGATAGGAAGAGAATGGGAAAAAGAGTTCACCTTATCCCCCAAAATGGTGGATTTAGGAGCAGAAATCATTCTGCTAAAACAGGGGAAGATCCCTTGCTACTTGCTCGGCTATAGGGAAACAAAGGTCAGGAAAAACACCAGGAAAAGCTTTACTGAGGCTTCCCACTACTTAGGCAGAGATTAAGTTTTGCTCATCACCCAGTCTGTGAACAGCATCCCTGAAGACACAAGATGCCTGATACAGGGACAAATTACAGGAGTTAAGGAGTTACACTTTGTGCCAACCAAAAATCCAACACATCATCGGTGTCTTATGGCTGCTACATTTAGATTAACTATAATTTAGTTACACATTATAGATAGCATATACATTATAAAAATTATAGATTAACTATACGATGTCTTTCCCTTAAAAAATCAACATTATTTTCTACTGATCATTGCGTTCATTGAAAGATCCCATTAGCCAGTGACTTGGTTAACAATACCACAACATGGAAAGAGCATCCTAATTTACTCTTTGAAGGGTGCCAATAGGGAATACAACACAGGAGACTAGAACATGTAAACTAGTGAATATTCTGTTGCTGAGGCAGGTTCCTATAAGGAATAAGGCTTTTGCCATCACTGGTGATTCTTGTACCCTTCATCTATTTGCCAAAGCATAGCTACACTTGCTCTACTTTCAGGTCATATGAGCCATTAATTTGATATAAGAATGACAGCCTTAAAAATCTTGCATGAGCCCATCGCGTATTTCCGTCGTTCTCTGCCTAATCCAAACTGTTGAATTCTAACCTGTTGACTCCATTAGGTTTTGGGTCTCATTAGACACACGGTCCCACATTCCTCATCTGCTCCCACCATCCTAATCGCGATATAATTTTTTTCATTCGATCATAGGTACAACATTAGGAGACCAGCTGGTCCAATCCCCTAGTATCCAAACATTGCCATTCAGCCGTCTATTTTTCAAATTTGTCAAAAGTCTGTTGTAATTTGTCCCTGGCCTTCATTTATCTGTCATCTTCTTGATACAGGCACTGCTTGGTGGACAGTCATTCTTCCAGAGCACTAAATTTTAGCTCTTTGCACTTTTCCTACAATCACTCATCTGGAGGAGTCAGAGCTCTTGCAGGAGTGATTAAATGCACTCATCCCTCCCTGTTTTACAGGACAGCGACTTGGCTAAGCGACTTGGCAAACTCATCTTGCCAAGGCTTCTGTCCCATTCATTGGGGATCTGCCCCACAAGGTGGCACGGTGCACAGGGCAAGGACAGACCATCAAGGCAGAGTTGCCTCTGTAGAGCCCTTGCAACCCCAGGAGACCTAAACCCACTTCATCACAGCAAGGAGCAGCACAGAGAGACCGAAGGAGCAGGAAGAGACTCCCAGGAGTGCCCTAGGATGCAGCCACAGGGCACTAAGCAATAAAAATAAAAAGTGATCTCCTGCCTACCTTCTTCCTCCCTCTCCCCTCCTCCAGAAACATGCTATAGCTTTTAATTTTATTTCTTCTGGAATTGATAGAAGCTGAGGAGAAAGGCATTGACCTTCTGTGTTACTTTTTATTTACTTTAATGCACTGGACACCGACCAACTCTTGTAGCTCCAAGTTCATTATGTTGTTACCTTAATTGAAATTCTTCCAGACAGTTTGAAAAATGAATTGTTAAGTGGTCCAGAGTCACTTGTTCTTTCTACAGTGCTATCAACAGAACATGCACTTAAAGTACAGATCTCTCAAATACAAGGAAAAAAACTCCCAGAATAGCAGCTGTGCACTGCATATGTGCTATGTTTATGGAAAGAGTAAACATGAAAAACAGACACATTTGGTTTTAATTCACTTTGACTGACCCAAGGAGTCCTCCCCAGAGAGAATAGTCAGGTCAGCCCATAAATTTTCAGATAAGTGTGCATGATTTTTGCTGCCTGTCTGCTATTCAAAGGCCACAGAGTTGTGCAGCTAAGGATTTCTGGGCAGACACGCCACAAAGACACCACTAGGATCCAGCATATCGGGGAATATTCCTCAGGAAGGCCCATACCAGCACACACCATGGCTCAGCCCATCTAAAACCCTGCGTCAGGATAGAGAAACACCTCGCGTTACAGGAGGCAAGAGCCAGAGGCTCAGACACAACACATGGCATCGTATCTTGCTCTGCGAGGAGCCTCATCGAAGCCAACACATGAGGTCATAGCTAAGATGCTATTCAGCAGAGCGATCACAATTCATGATTACAGGTTCTGGGCTCATGTTCCCTTGTCTTCCCTCCACCCAGTTCTTAGACAAATGAAAGAATTTTCCCACAGAAGAGTAACCTTTCATTTTATCTGAGTGCTTTATAGTAACCTAAATGTAGAAAGTCCTGAAGCGAGTGCCAAGATGTGGCCCCGTTAACTACTGTCAAAATACTGTCAGTCTCAGGGTCCTTCAGAGCAGCATTGCTGGACCCAATCTACGATGGCCTGGCTGTCACGGAATCCACTTTCACAAAACACTTGTCACTGGCTGAACCTTGAGCATCTGTTCATGTGCTCTAGTGAACCCAACCCATGCAACACTCATGCAAAAAAAGATACAAATGCACCATGTTTCCTCTCATGCAACTAGACTACTTAGTTCTGAGTTCCTGCCACTATCATGATTTCACAACTAACACCCAACATTTTGCTTGTGCTGCATTCAGGTGGTTTTTTTTTTTTTGCAATCATGTTGGCAGTGCTGGTGCTAGTTTAAAAGTTGCGTAAGTGATACCTAATTTGGGTCTCTTATATTGCTTTGCAATCTGAAAATCCTAAAATCACTTTCAAGGCAGATATAGCTGAAAGCCCAGAAGGATGGCCCCCAACACACACCAAATTATTGGCAATTCCCCAAACTCAAGCCAGCTGCTCGCAGTAATATTCCACTGAGGTGATATTGATGAAGCTCTGCCAAATACAAGAGAAAAATCAGTTTTTTTTTCAATTATATATTTTTAACAATTCCAAAACAAGAGTTTCACCATGTGACAACATCTTGAATTAATTGAGTTATGGGCATTCCTCGTGCTTTTTGTGTACTATGAAATGTAGGAACCACAGATGCTGTCTGTTTAAACTGTCAAACTAGTTTCCTGATGGTAGCGATCACGTCTGCTACAGACTGTTGGTTTAGCAAATACTGTGAATGCAAAGTTGGAACATGTGTGCAAAATATTCCAAACTATAAACATGAGAATCATGAGAAGCTCCTGGGAGGACTCTGCCATCACTACAAGAAGAGCTGTAGCCGCTCGGGCCATATCACTGAGGCTATCAGGAAGGCTTTTCATTTCAATTAGGAGCACTTATGGCAGAAGCCTCATTGTCCCTTACGACTCCAGACAACCTGTCGAGAGGTTAGAACATGAAAATCTAGTCTTCCATTTTAATTGGTTCACATAAACAGCGAAACGTATCCTGCAAGCAAAGGAATCTCACAGCTTACATCTCGTGGCCTGATGGACCATCCTTCCACACGCACTTTGTGCAAGGGACGTTTGGAGAAGCATGACAAGCAGGAGATGCTTATGGGCCAGACGGGACAAAGTTACTGCCCCAAGTGTGCAGAAGGGGAAAGGACAAGGGCATTTGTGAAATCTTGGATGCAATCAGAAGAAATATTAAGGAATTCCAAAGGCAAATTCAACTTAAGTGTGATTATTCTTCTAAAGGCATGGTCAGAGGCCATTCAAGTCAAGACAAATCACTGAGCCTACGCATTCACTTTTACTTTAACCTTTTTTTAAGAAGGGTAGGTGGTTACAGCTTCTACTCTAGTACAGGGTGTTTCTTGATTCGGATGATATTAATCTCCAGCAAAACCAAGATGCATAGACAGATATTTGTGGTCTTTGTAGCACCATTAGCTAGATCAGGAGATTCTAATCCTGATTGGATTTACTATTAAATTGTAGTAATGAACAATGATGTAGAAGGGGTTGGAAAGGATTCCAGAGGTGGGCCTAAGAGCTGAAAAACCCCTTTCACATTACACCAAAATTGAACATGTTATTAAATGTCCAGCTATTCCTACGCAGCACTGGCCACGTAGTAAGCAGCAAGCAGGAGTTCAAAGGAGGACAGTCTGCTGGGTGTGAAAACCACCGTGTCATCTCTGCTCAACGCAGAACGGAAAAGGATCCTTCTGAAACTTGTTCCAAAAGAAATCTCAGCCTGGTTCAAGGCTTGTGGCAAGGGATCTCTACTGCCTTCTGCAACGTCAAAGGCAGCTCCTGACAGAGGAGTGAGAGAAGGAGACCCAAATCCCAATGCTCGCAGCACAGAGACCAGCCAAGGATGTGTGTTGCTTCTTGACTCAATGCATAAGGGTTGGAGCATTGTCAAGAAAGAACAAGTTGGAGCTTTAATTGTGTTCAGGGAGTCTCACCACACTCAAGGTGTGACAGAGCAAAACTATCTTTTATTAGCAGCCAGGAGAACATTTCTTACATCCAGAAGATCTTACCATGATACCTTCTTCCTCATTTCTGAAGTATAAATTGAGAGGTTTAATCTATCTGGAGGGTGATCACAGTGTAATACTGACAGGTATATTTTACACATGAATTTTTGTTTCTTCTGAACTTACCTTTCAAAAAACAGGAGTTGTTTCTAAGGCCTCAATAACCACTTAAAAGCACGAAACCATCCTGCATTCGGTCGTCTAGATTTTTACAGCAGGTCACCTGCCACCCGGTCACAGCGAGTAAAAGCAAATCAGAATGATGGGAGATTGGGAGGCTTTCAAAGCACTTTGAAGTGCCGGCAAATTGAAAAATCAAGGTGCCCACAGGGAGAGCCGTGACATTGTAGAGCTCTAGCTCCAAGGCTTTTTGGATCAATGTACAACGTGTTGTTCATGGGACCTACTGAAACAATTACAGCTGTCCTGTCGACTGCCTCTGTTTTCTACCATAAATCAATAGATTATTAACTGGAAATGTCAATGTGGTCTCTCTTTCCTGCCTAAGAGGTCACTCTGCAAGGTAATAATGAACACACATACCTGACTGCATATACTTTTGAATCATTAGCTACAGATAAACATTATCAGCTTCTAAAGGATATAAAGAATTAAAAGAGCCTCATATGTGGTGGTAGAGAGAACCTAAGCAAGCCAGCAAACAAAAAGACCCCAGAAAAGGACACTGCAAAAACCCCAGAGGAGATGGGAGTGGAAAAAAATGACCCATTAAACTCAAAATCTTCATGCATAAAAAGTGCAAATATGTATATTTCATGTATAAAATTGCCTTTATATAAGGCAATTATATTTTGACAACTTCACTCCCTTGGGTAGTTATTTTGAATCCATCTGTACTGCATATATTCACTCTTCCCTTTTGGCAAGTAACATTTTTGTTATGGCTATGATTGCACTTATGCAGGCGAAGTAACCACCACGAGAGAGCAAAGATATGTCCAGTTTCTAAAATTTAGAAATTCCCCTAATGTGGTCCTCAATTTCTCATAAATATGTGTTTGATTTAAAAGACCATTTGGCTGCTGAGAGGGCCGTAACAAGAAAATTGTCATGCTACAAATAACCCAAAATGCAACTGCTCAGTTAATTGTTGATGACTGCAATACACACAAGTTTTCTGATGCAAGTACCAGAAGATGTAAGCATGTTTTATTCGTTTTGGAGCTAGTACTTCCTCTTAAGATGACATGATTTAGCTGTTGCAGTCCCACTCAGAAAATCCAGTTGCCATCAAAAAGCACAAAATGAGCAGTGGATTAGCAAAATTAAACTTTATTAAGGCTATGCTGAACGCAGTTTGATCTAAATTTATTAATGAATCTACAACACGAAAAGGAACAGTAAAAGTTACTCAATCTTAGTAACTTCAAGGGTATTTCAAGACAGGTATTTCTGTCAGCTGCTTCCTTCTTGAAATGCTCCACAGTGCTTAATTTTAGAAATATTTAGTAGTATGTGTCATCTGATGAACCTCATGCTAAATAAATCTAGAATGCTTGCCTGAAATAACTTTAATCCTAATTTTTAATAAATCTGTGCTTCATCGAATTAATGAAATAAAGAGCTTTGTCTCCGGACATTTTTTTTTCCTAACATGTCACAACCAGAGCAGAGCAAATAAAAGAAAACAGCAACAAAACCAAAAAGAATGAGATTCTGAAAAAAGATGGGGACGATTTAGGTATTCAGACAAGTGTTTGCCAGAATTAACTAACATTTAGTGCTACCATGAACTACGCAAGCTGGAACCTGCCCTCTGGTGGCTGCACATTCACCATTAGCTGATGAAAACACTGCAATATTTATTTCCTTCAATTACTGGGGCACTACCAGAAAAAGATGTGGACCAATGGGAGAATATGTAAGTGGATGCAATCAAATATTTAGAAAACAGGGCTGTTGAAGAGATGGAAGCAAATCGGTTTGCTTAGGTTAGGAAAACAACCTAATCATCTAAAATGTTTAGAGCAGTTGCAAAGAGGAACCCAAATGATTATGCTTCACATTCACTAGGCTAGGGCAAAACCAACCAGATTTATTTGGAATAAAAAGTATGGAGGTATTAAAACCTCTTAATTATAAAAAGACAGTGAAACTGCAAAAAAAGTTACACTTGGGGAGGGTTGTTTGAAAACAGTTAGATTAACATCACATATGGATGGTTTGTGTGTCCCTGCCTCAGCCTGCAGAAGGGAACAGGAGAGAAGCAACAAATGGCTCTTTGCAGTCCCACCCAGCAAATACTTTTCTGCTCCTATACCTCTATGAAATGATTAATTCAAAAGAATTAATGCAATTTCATTCCTTAATGAAACTTCCTACTGAGTTTTTTCCTTAATATTCTACAATGCCATACCTGCCTCCTGGACCACGGTAATCAAATGCAACAGAGAAGGCGAAGCACGTGAAGTATGATGCACTTACCTGGAAGTGTAACAGCCTAAAACTAAAACCTGCCTTTTCCAAGGAACAGATGTGACACTGACTACCCCTGTGAACGCTCCTCTCTTCTCACTAAGCACCTTCCAACACTTTCTTGTGTCCTGATACCAATCTCCTGACAGGACTTTCGGCAGGCATCTGTATCATGTGTTAAAAGTAAAGTGGAAAGAATTGATGGGAAGCACAGATATAGCTGATGGGAATAGTTATAACAAGTTTATGTTATAAATTTAAGCATCAAAATAGCAAAAAAGCAAGTTCTTGAGATTTTATGTCAACGTTCATTACTCGTTTTACCTAAGGAGATTTGTAACTGGTTTCAGACTCCAGAATGTTTCACATTAATATTAATTTTAATATATTAAATATTAACATGTTAATTATAGGAATATATTGCCAATATTAATATTTAATATAATATTAATGTAATACTAAGTAACATGTTCTTAATTTTTATATGATAATTTCATGTATTTACTTTCATATATATGATAATCCTCTTTGGAAACAAAAATTGCAAGATGACCTTCAAATATGCTATGAAATGCATATAGCATAGTAAGGTAGAGAATTTTTATTTATTTAGGAATTTATTGATCATAAATACCACCTGGATACTATGCAACAACACAAGTTATTGTGTTATATTAAGTTAAATTACTGTTGGTATCCTATAAACAATGTATTTTGGCTTCTACATCACACATTAACATCCTCTTCTGCATTAACTTAATGGTTATGCAGTTCTGCTCTTGACATCTTCAGTTTTGTAGGTGTTTGTGTACTTGGGCACTTAAATACCCTGCTTTAAAAGAAAAAATCATGTAGAAAGGATAGCTGCTGCCACTGTGCATTTTGCTTACCTGGTAAGAGCGAAGCCTGTCCAATCGCTCCAAGCAGGTCGCCTGGCTCCCTGCCTGCTCGTTCCTCTTGGAGGAGCAGCCCCTTCAGTTCCTGCCTTTGCCACGTTGGCGTTTTCTCTCCTGCAGCCTCCTCCGCTGCTTCTCCAGCTTGGCTGTGGAACGCAGCTCACGGCTCCAACCCCCCGGCGATAACCAAAGCCAGGGCTTGGAAAAGCTCCATCGCTTCAGAGGATTTGAGCAAGCCAGTTTGCACTTGCCAAAGTTTGCTTTCCATGTGTGATATGTGACGTTGTAATCAAGCTCTGAAGATGCAGCTCTGTAAACATATCTGGTTTATGTGCCCACGATGCTCTGGGAAACACTGAAGATTCCCCTGAAGTATGGTGAAGATCTCTGCCTTAAGAGTTGTTTGTGGTGTTCACTCCCTTTCAAGGGCACACTTCTTTTAGGGGAGATAGAAAGGAGGAAAGAAAGGGAAAGACGATGGAGAGGTATGTAACACACAACTGAAGGGTCATCTGGGATGTCCAGAATGACAGTGAATTTGGGAGTGCTAAATCAGACTGAGAGCTCTCAAAAATCACCTGGCAAAAAGGACAATAAAATTTCAAAATGTGCTGCATGTAGGCTCCCCAAAGCAACAATGGCACAGAAAAAGCTACACGTCCTCAGGAAATCCAATCTGACTGAAGCCTTGGAACAACGCGTCTCCTGGACCCCTGTGAGCCCTGGTACACAGAGCCACGAGCCACCGTGGCCTGGCCTTGGACAGAAGCTGCATTCAGGACTCCAGAATTAGCTGGAATTGTGCCCCATTCAGTAGGAAAACAAATCGGCGCCTGCTTTGTGGAGAAGAAAACATAATCCAGACCTGCATGCTGCTTGCTGGACTCCTCATTTCAGAGAAAGCAAATTTGGACCAACTGGGAATGGCACAGCCTAATTACAGGCCTATTTTATTCTGTTCACAAGAGAACAGCAACTCGTGTCAAAGCATACAGGTAAACTATGCGTTTACCATAACTAGCCATAACTGAAATTCAGTTTTAAGATATAGGCATAAGTTTTTGAATTGATAAGCATGCCTTCTAATTACTGCTCTTCTTTGACTTCTCTGGTTTTGCTGTTCACTGGACATGGCATCAATAATTATCCTGGTAGTTTAGCAAAAGTAAGGCAGAATCTGATAGACTCAGAGCTATTAGTAATTACAATAATTCACCGAGACTGGAAATAACTTTATTTTCTATATTTACATGTCAAACAGGCCTGCTGAAAAGCAATTACAAACTCTACATGCGAATTCCTTTGCATTTACTGAAATTTGTTGATGCTGGAAATGAACAAGCTCCCCAGTTATTTCCAATTAAAACAAAGCATGGTATTTTTTAGCATTGGTAGCAGCTCTGCATTTTCTTACCACCTTTTAATGCTCATTTAGCAACAAATAATAGAAGAAGGCAACTTTATTTCGGGAGAGTAATTATCACATACTAATTAAACTAAAAAAACCTCACTCCTGCATAAAATATTTTGTACTAAATTAAATATCTCCAACTTAGTAATTCACAATGACAGCACCTTATAAATAAAATAAAAATAGAAGTGGTGAATTTGTCTGAAAAAATTAATAGACTTAATAGAAAAAAAACAGTGGTAAATTGACCAAAGGCAACGGCAAACCTTCCAGACCTTCATCCTCAGCGCTCTATTCCATTTTTAAAATAATAGTAATCGGTTCTGAAAAATATTGCACTAAACTGCCTTCTGAAATAACACTAAAAGAGAGAGTCAGATCTCAGCACAGTAGATGAGGAGCCTCCCTGGCCATGCTGTGGTTTCAGGGTAGGCCCAAAGGCCCAAAGCACCGTCTTTAGAGTTGGCTGGAACCAGCCTTTTACCACCTACAAACACACCTCGTTGTACTGCGTTCTGCAGACACTGCATTTTTGGCAAATTGAAGGTTTTGTGTTCTTGGGCACTGTTTTTCCAACAGCAAGGGCCCGCTTTGTGCCTCCATTTTGATAATTCCCGCACTATTTGAAACTTTTTCATTGTTATTTTATCTGTTACGGTGATCTCTGATCAGTAATCTTTGATGCTGCTGATGTAGTTGTCTTGGGGTGCCGATATGGTGAACTTGATGGGTGAACATTGCGTGTTCTGACTGCTCTGCCAACAGGTTGTTCCCCTGTCTCTCACCCTCCCCTCAGGTCTCTCTGCTCCCTGAGAGGCAGCGATATTGAAATTAGGCCCATAAAGACCCCCCAAAATGGCCTCAAAGCGCTCAAGCTAAAGGAAGTGTCGCATGACTCTCAGTGAGGAGCCAGAAATGATTAAGCTCAGCGAGGAAGGCCCGTTGACAGCCCAGCCAGGCCGACAAGTAGGCCTCTTGATCCAAACACTTTGTCACCAAGGATAAGAAAGCGAAACAGCCTTGTTACCGATAGGGAGAAAACTTCAGTGGTCTGGGTGGAAAAATCAAACCCACCACAACATTCCCTTAGGCCAAAACCTAAGCCCTAACTGTCTTAATTCTGTGAAGGCTGAGAGAAGCTAGCAGAGGCTGGTTCATGAGGTGCAAGGAAAGAAGCCATCTCCACAACAAAAACACCCGAGGTGAAGCAGCAAGTGCTGATGTAGAAGCTGTAGCCAGTTATCCAAGATCTAGCTAAGATAACTGATGAAAGGGGCTACACTGAATGACAGATTTTCAATGTAGACCCAACAGCCTTATCTTGGAAGATCACATCTACGATGCTCATGGCTAGGGAGAAGTCACTGCCTTGCTTCAAAGAACAGGCTGACTCTCTTGTTAAGGGCTAATGCAGGTGGTGACTTTTAACTGAAGCTAATGCTCATTTACCCTATTGAAAATCCTAAGGCCCTTATGAATCATGCTACATCTACTCTGCCTGTGCTCTACACATGGAACAAAGCCTGCAGGACAGCATATCTGTCTACAACATGGTTTACCAACTATTTAAGCCCACTGTTGAGACCTAATTTCGACTTTTGGGGCTTATTATTTAAAAAAATACATTTTACAAGGCTTTAGCTGCCACAGATTCCTCTGATGCATCAGGGCAAAGTAAACTGGAAATCTTCTGGAAAGTGGTGATTCACAATTCTAGATGCATTCTAGGTAAGACCATTGGGAAGAAGCTTAAATATCAACATTAACTGAGTTTAGAAGCTGATTTCAACCCTCATCGGTGACTCTGAGGGGTTGAAGACTCCAGTGAAGGAAGGAACAGTAGGTGTGGTGGAAACAGCAAGAGAATTGTAATTCTAGAATTAAAAGTGGTGCCTGAAGATGTGACTGAATTGCTGCAATGTTATGATTAAAGACAAAGAAAGTTGTTTCTTGAGATGGGATCTACTCCTAGTAAAAATGCTGTGAACATGGCTGAAAACACAGCAATGGACTTAGAATATTGAATAAACTTGATAAAGCAGCAGCAGTATTTGAGAGGACTGAATTGAATTTTGAAGGAAGTTCTCCTGTGGGTAAAATGTCATCAAACAGCAACACATGCTACAGTGAAATCCTTCATGAAAGGAAGAGTCAATCAATGAGACAAACTTCATGGTTATTTTAATTTAAGAAACTGTCATAGCCATCCCAACATTTCGCTGGCACCCATCTGGTTCCAATATCTATAAATCAAAAAATTTAAAAAATTCCCAATTCTCCCCCTCTTTTTTTTTTTGTTTTTTGTTTTTAACTTTTGTTTTTGTTTTTTTTTTTAGCAATAACGTATTTTTTAATTAATTATTTTTCTTTTTATACATAATGCTATTGTAGGCTTAATGGATTTTGGTATAGTGTACACATAACCCTTATATTGGGAAAGCAAAAAATGTGTGTGATTCACTTTATCGTAATATTCACTTTATTGTGGTGGTCTGGAATCAAACCCGCAATATCTCCAAGGTATTCCTGTAGTTGTCACAATGGCAACTTCAAGCCGTACTCAATTTTCAGTTTTATAAATACCTAACTTTAATTGTAGGCTTGAAAGTTCCTTATGAAGGGAAACAGAACACGAGAAAAAGTCTAATAAATATGCAGAAGGCGTATCAGTAGCAAATGCTAGACACAAAAATGGAACTCTTCAGAACTCTCCATGCTAGCCAAAGTTAACAGCAATTTTATCTATTAATTTCAAAAGAAACACAGCATCATCAAATAGTCTTCATAATCTTCAAGATTTTGAGAGGCATAGTGGAATTCTTCTGTGCCCTTTACCAAATCTTGCATCACATTTGAAGGTTCCCTCATGTGTTTTATTTTCAGGCTATATGGGCAAAAATTGCCTTTCAACATACTGTGTGACCAGAAAACGTTATGTTTTTTGACAATCCGTTGAGTGGAGAGAGTATTTCTTCTCTTTCCTCCTCAACTCCACTCTTTAGATAAAAATATTCATAAATAATATCTGGTGGTTCTCCTGTGGTCACAGATTTAGATAAAGCATGGACAAACTAGATGTTACAGTATACAGAAATTCCAGGGCTCCAAATGTTACTAAAAACCTCTATGATATGAAAGTTTTCCCATACAGTGCTGCAGGAGAAAAATGCAACATAAAACAGCACTCTTACCTCATGTTATTTTGGAGCACAGTTCTGAAATGTGCACTAAAAAGCTACAACATAAACCTCCCGAAAATTATTTCACATTAATGACGTGCATTAATATATCCATTGTTTTCAGGCAAAGGATAAGGCTTATATAAAAAAAAAAAAAAAGAAAAGAAAAAAAAGTCTGTGCCGCTTGGCTGTACATCTTTGGTAAATGAATAGTGCAACTGCTCTGTTTCGTCTCTAAAGGGGAAAGTTCTCCAGCACGTTGCCTCCCTGGCCACTAAGAATCTACTGTGAATTCCTACCTTCATTAGGATCTCAGATACTAACCTGATACTTCACATAAAGGAAAAATGTGCAGTGAAAAATATTGTTTATTCCTATTTTTAAATATACTATTGAAACAGAATTAATCAATGCCAATTCCATATTAGAAAGTAACTGCACATTTCAATTCTCTTGCAATAATTCAGAAGCATACAAATGGGAGCATTGATTTCACAGCAATTTTTAATAATTGATATCCAAGGTGCTACCTGAAAACATCTGTAATTTAGGTATTGTTAGCCTAGATGTAGGTAAACTTTGTCTCTATAAAAAAGACACCTGTTCTTCATCTTGCTTAGATGTTTAGAGTTATTCAAAATGCAAAGAAAGGCTAGAACTACTTAATTAAAATATATTGCAAGCATGTTTATGTAAGTTTATATTGCTAAAACCTTATTGTATTGTCAGAACTTTTAATGGAGTTTGTCTTTAAATAAAGTACCATGTATTCAAACATTCTAGATATATATCTGTATTTTATACTGCTATTTTAACAGGTGTACTAACACACAACTATATTACATATTACCCAGTGGCAGTGCAATGAACTATGGTGCCATTCAAGTGCCATTTAATGACTTTTTCAACTTCTAAACAGCAACATTCTTTCTGAACAGGTCTGTCCGACCAAACTTGCATATTGCTGAACACTGGCTTCATCACTTGGCCCCTTCCTTCTTTTCTTATACACACTGTAAGGCATTATGGTTCTCTTGTGAAGAACTTTAACTCTGCCCAGCTCCTTAACATGACCTTCATCAACTGCAAAAAGAATCAGAAAACACAAAAATTAGTTATATATAGTGTTACTGCGATCTTAATATATGTAACATACTGAAAACTACATGAAGTAATCAAGCTAATCCACAGATGAATACTGGGATAAAGCAGAGGGGATGCACAGATGCCTGTTCTGCCACATGCCTGAGGCAATTGCCTCAGGGTAAATTGATAAAATTATTACAAAATTCCTGTAAAAAGTTGTGGATTTTTCTGAATTTCAGATGTCAATAGCCATGAATGTAAGTTAGCTTAAACACAGAAGCTGAAATAGGACTTTGAAAGTTGAAGTATATACACTTGAGTTATAAGAGAAGCCATGCTTACTAAAACATCAGTCTGGGATGTAAGCTCAAAGGTTTTTTTGGCATGAGGAGACTACTCTGACTGGAAAGACAGTGTAGGTAAGAATCAATATTCAGCTTTATGCACTGTATCAATCCCTAAACTAAAATATATGTTCTTACACTTGTTTCATTTAAGTTACAATATTTCAGGCTCCCTCAACTGAATCTGTATGGCATCCATTCTACACCTCGTCCCACTTAAACAATTGCAGTGAAGTCTTCTGCTGATTAACCAGTTGACTGAAAATAAATAAATAAATAAAAGGCCATGGAAAGCCAGATATTCTTAATAGCTACACCATGAGCACCCCAGTACATACAGTACTTTCCAATAAGCTTTGCTAATGGCATTAGATGCTAAATACAGATGATGTGTGATCAGTTCTGGCAAGTGAATTGGTCACAAAGTTCTGTCTTGCCTTCTTGTTTTATACACATCAAGTGCTCCAAAGACTGAAAAAAATAGCTCTATTCTCTATTATATCTATTAGTATCTATTTTTCCTCTTTGGACTTGCCACAGATAACCTAAGTAATCAAGAATGAAAGGATGAGATAGCTTGTGCCTGGAAGAATATGAAGAAGATTGTTAAATCGATCTCTACTTAAATACTACTTTTATAATAAGAAAACTTAGAACTAATTTTGGGTTTTCTTTGCGCATTTTAATGACCGGGTTGGTCATTAAATGCTTTTTTCACAAGGCACTTTTAAGCATCTCCCCCTGTTCATACAGATAAATTTCTTGTATGTATTGAATTCAACTTGTAAGTTGAATGCCTGCATTTAGTATGTGAAAACTCCTGCAACCTATTTTACAAAGTCAAAAAATGACTTCATTACTTTTATCTGTGTTTTGACTCCTAACTTGAAAGTGCAATGTACTGCTTAAAACTTAAGAATAAAAAAGTGGTTTGGAGGAACAAATACTGAACGGTACATGCAAAGATTGCACTCTCCGCTAATTATTGCTGGCACTTGCTTTACATAGACACCAAAGTAAAAAACACTTTGTTTTGGCTTTCTCTAGCTCTTTGAAGTACATTAGGTTTTTGATGTGTGGCCAATACCCTTCTGATGGGTTGTTTTTCAACCCGTTCTACTTAATCTTCTGTTCCATTCTCCTTTCTGAAAGTTCACTAAGGAAAAAGAATGCAAGCTTTGCTTGACACAGTGACACAACTTTAAAGTTATTTTAGCTCCGTAAATGGGAAAGTTTATATTTACCGCCCATCTAGGCTATTAGTTTGTGTCCTGAAATGGATTTATGCCAAGCGTAGCCTTCATAAAAAGTCCTAAAATCTCATCCTAAAAGCGCTTTCAAAGCTGTTCACTACTAACAGTTGCCACTCGTTGCTCTTCAAAAACGCCAAAGCCTGATGCAGTGAATGAGTTCATCTTCTGGCTTGCAGTACTCCTGGCCCTAAATTCAATTTCTTATAGTAACTAAAGCTACTGTACCTTCCATTTCCCTATAGCCTCCACTGGCTCAGATGAACTTTGCTCTTGTTGTTCAGCATATGTTTTTATAGGCTTAGTCCACCTCTACTCATTACATCAAGCACAGTTGCTACATTATCCTCCCTGGACTCAGAATCACGCTAGCTCTACCTCTATAGCTATATTAAACATAGTTATTACTAGCAGGGTTCTAGCAAACTTGCTAAATGCTGCTGCCAAGTATTTTCTGGGGGAGAAGTACGGTTTGCCAAGCCATGCTGTAGACCAGTCCTTACTCGGACCCTGGCTCAGTTCTTTAACACTGCTCTTAGGCAGGTGAATGCTCTCCCAGAGTAATCAAGAAAATCTAATAGTTCCAAATATCTTGAAAATCACTATAATATGAATACCTCAGACAAGCTTTAAGCCAAACACAAGACAGTGAGTTATATGCATAAAGTATACACTTATAGACTTGGTAATAGGTAAAAGAAAAGCTTAAAGCCAAGCATGTTTGGTCTTAGGAGCTTATGTCTGGTTGGTTGTATTTACACTTGTTCTACACATTAAGGTCAAGTCCAGATTCCTTCATAAGACTTGAAATAATGGTCCTCACAACTTCCGCTACTCCATCACAAAGATTAACCGTTCTAGTGAACACTGTTCATCAACTCTCCCAAAACTAAAAACTTACACGACTGTGAAAGTACTTAAAACATATATAATTTATAAACTCCATTTGTTAAAGAATCCTTTTACCACAACTTTAAGTCTTCACTAAACTAATCTGAGGTCCATTGCTGAGCTTTTAGAGAGAGTGAAAAGGAAGTTCTGTCACCACAATCCCAAATCCGTAAGTTACAATTTAGTCAGCTTCAATTGCTACCGTCCTGGTGCCAACACCACATGAGTGCCGGAAAATACTTTCTTCAGTCATTTAAACCCCCTAAGTAAAATGCACTGAGGAGAACTGCATGGAAAATAAAAGAAGACTGGGCTCTGGTACTGTTTAAAGAAGAAATGACCCAACAAACAGGAAAGCACAACTCTGTTGCGGCTAAGGGATACATGGAAAAGATTGATTTGGCATCACAGGGCATAACTAGGATGGTTAAGTGTCCTTTTTCATATCTCAGCATGCTTGAAGAGCTAAATTTTATCTTTCTAGCATGCTCACCCCTGAAATAATTATCACGCTCCTCACATAGCCTTTATCCACACATCTTTTTTTTTTTTTTTACATATCTTTTTACCATGATGGAAATGAACGCTCGTCAAAACCGAAAACATCAACATCACTTAACTACTTAATAACCAAGAAAGCCCAAGTGTGAGCATCCAGGTGTTCTCATGTGCCATTTCTAACAGCTGGAGAGAGACATTATCTTTTTCTAAATCTCACATCAGTATTAAACACAGTTCACAGAGGCATTCTGCACCCTTCCCATCTGCATTCAGTGAGCACGAAGGGTGTTGATGCCGGGGCAGGACACAATCCCGGGAGCCCCTACGGGAAGCGCAGTGGGAAGAGCAGCAGCGCTCGGAGCAGTTCAGCAACACGAGGCGCCCAAAGGCTCGGCTAAAAACAAACCGCTTGCAAGGCAAAGAGTCACAGTGAACTTTGCTGCGTATGCTTGACGTGGCTTCTTTAAATGTGAAATAAATTGGAGGTTTCATTCCAGAAAAATGAAGCATATCAAATAATTAGACTCTAAGTACCAGGACGAAAAAAAAAAAAAAAGGGAAAAAGGTAGGTTTGGCCTCAAAATCCTCCACTTACTGTTTTATCTTGGCAGATATCAGATAAGTTACATATCCCGGCCTGGCTCCAGACCCCCTCCTCCTACCTTCACCAAACCCACGGGACAAGGCTGCTGAGCAGCACTGAGCAATAACCTACCAGGACACCCGCCTTCAAAGGCTCATCCGCACTCAGCCCCACAAATACTTCTATACTCAAGAGACCAGAAAGAATTTGAAGAATGGAAAGTCTCTATTCTTACACAATGCATTTTTTTTTATTATTTCTTTACACATTCAAAACGACCTACCCTAAAAAACACATGCTCCAAAAGCATGTTTATGTTTTCAAAAACATGTTTTCAAAATGCTGATAGGTGTTCCTGCTTAAATACCAACATAAAATAAGGATGAACAATTATTTTACTGCTTTTATTCATAGCAAAACCAAAATGCTCATTTAGGGTTCAAAGGCCAATGTTCTGATTATTTTCCTTTACAATGTAGAATTTATTAGCATTTTTAATAAAATTATTTTGCAAAGCTGAAAGCAAAACATTTTTATTCTCTAAGTACACTAATCTTTATTTTTATTACCTAATAAAAGCCAAGTAAAACCAGCTACATCTGAGCAGCGATCCCACATTTTTCTTTAGCAAGCACATGTAAAACTGCAAATCAAGAGAATGGAGAGCGAGCTCTGCAATAGACCACTGCAATTCTAAGCAGGCTTGAAGCCAACATCACAATAAAAAATGCTACGGATCAAAGCTTTTTGTAGCAAACTATTACTAAATCAGCCTTTCAGTGGTGGCTGATTTGGTTCAAGCTGCTTTTGATCAATATTGATTAAAAAAGACAGTCCTAATTCAGGTCCTTGAAGCATTCTTTTTCCACGTCTACTGGAAACAGTAGAAAGAAGACAATACGGATATTTAAAACTGGGGCTCAGCAAGAAAGACCTGCTGTATATAATTATTCCTAAATGCAGAATCTGGATTTTTGATAATCCTGAAAATATTTGCTAAATATGCCTTAGAAAATGAGAGTGCAAGCAAAATCTTCTGTCCAAATCACAAACTACGATGATGTTTCTGGATCCCAGCGGAACTGAGGAACACGGGTCATGTCCAACAGGGATAAATTTTTTAGGGCCAGATATGACATGTGCCTACTCCCTGTTACCTGTTTTCTCACTCCCTTGAAAACATACAAAGTATTTATTTGCCAGTAATGTAATCTAGATGTGAGAGCAAGCTAAGTTTCTTTTAAAGTACATTTTCCCACTCACAGGAAAATAGATAAAGAAATTGTTAAAAATAAAAAAAAGATTTACTGATTTTTTAACTTTTTAAATAGGAAAAAGTAGGACAATTGCCATTTTTTAAAGAAAAGCAGTAATTACAGGAAAGTATTTCTTTTATATTCTGTATACAGAATGTTCTTAAAATGAGTACAAAGCCTTACTGAAGTTTGGTGCTTCTAACTCAAAGAAGAAATGTGATAGTCCTGCTAAACTGCGCAATGACACCGTCTCTGACCATAACTTTCAGTTTCTTTAAATGTCACTTAATCTCTGAAACAAGGATATGGTCATCACAGTAATTTTCTTCCACAAAATTGCTTATATTTCTTTTACTGTAGTCATCTGGTCGGAGGGATGGATTTGAGGTTACAGGAGGATTCCATAGGCAGAGACTTGCGCTGCACAGAGCAGGGTTTCAGAGAAGGACACTTAACCCAGAAACTAAATGTACCAGGTTAGTCTGCAGGAAAGTAAATAAATAAATCTCTCTGGGATAGATCATAAATTTAGGAGGTAAAGCAATTTGGAAATGCTCGCTACTTAGCAAAGGTTTTTTCATCATCTTTGAAACAAGAAACTCATTGTTCGTATTGCATGAGTTACAGTTTAGATCTTACGGTCTAGAAATACCAAAGTTTAGTGCTTCTGCACTGCAGGCAAAGCTAGCTCAGAAAACCATGAAAAATGTGCAAAACTGAAATGAAAAGAGCCATAAAAAGCCTTATTTTGGAGACAAAATATCTCCTTACTTGACACATCTCAAGGGAATAGCACAGCAGAGAAAACAATTTGAAAAAACTGCCTATGAAGAAGCGGACCAGTTTATATTCACAGCCCAACCTTGGTTTTCAGATGTTTTAGCCTTTGCGGGCTGCCACTTGGCTGCTCCACAACAGGGCTGCTGCTTCTGACCCGAAACACTGTGAAAGGGAGAGACCACGTGTAGCATCCTGGCTAAAAACAGTGTCAAGGGCTGCGTTTGGAAAAAATTCAGGGCTGCGAGGTGAAAACTCCCAGTTTAAAACTCTACCCTTGACTGCATCCTGCAACAAAGCTTCTATTTGGCTTAATGAAATTCCAAGATCTATATTTACTAGTAAAGACTGAATGCAAAAGAAAAGGACAAGGATCCACAAATGGTAAATTCCTTATTTTCAGAGAAACAGCCAAATCTGCATACTTAAAACAGATTTTTGGCTTCAGTTTTAAATTTTCAATTCTGAAGCAATAAGATATCTTCTAAGAATCTTATCATTTTTAAGATTAATACGGTGTTCCAAGTTGCCAAACCATGAAAAAACACATGAAAAATACCTGTAAAAGGTTTAAAATTCCATCTGCAGGGAGTTAAAAGGTTTATGACAAAGCAGCTTTCAAATGAGATGTAAAAAACGCTCAAAAGTAGTAGCCACCTCCTACCGGTTACCCCATGGCAACGTAGCAACACTACAGACTTGCAGAATTTTTTAAGAAATGCTACATGCCATTTACGTGACCCTGTCAGAGTTTCATGATGAATGATTTTAAGTCAGAGAAGATTTTAAAGGAAGAAACAAGCTATTTTTTCATAGTTTACAACTGAGATTTACATAGGAGATATTAATTACTGAAAATAGAATTGTTCCCACCCCAATTTCAAGTCTAATGTACCTGACCTTTGAATTTAAGGTTGCTTCTTACTGATTTTAGAACGTGTTTTCTTTTGCTCAACCAGCAAAAGATGGGAATTCATTGCAAAACTGGAACAGACAGTATTATAGTGATATAAGCCATACTCAGTAATCAAAATACATACTTAAAAAAATGAAATGTTCTTCTCATATTGCCTCTTCCATAACATGCTCATATGTTAAGAAATATTATGATCAGTATCCTTCAGGGTATAAAAATACTACCTCAGACTAGAATAAGAGTACAGTTAAAGTGAAGCACTAGCTAAGAAAAAAAATCAGTGAAAAGAGCATTTAATTAAAAGCTGCAAGCGCAAGTCACCAAGAAGCACAGTGAAATGTCCAGCATATTCTCACTCAGCTCTGCGGTTCAGTGACTCTATGAGGAAATCGCAACTTTTGGAATCACAATGTTTGAAATCTCTGTTCAAAAAGAAGTTTTCTAAGGGGAAAAATCTTACCAAATATTAGATTCTTCAAAAAGAGAGGACAGAGGAAATTCGGTGTTACAAGTATTACTTATCATGGGGCCAGTGGAAAATACTTCCTGCATAATACACAAGTTTGTAACAGTACTTCTGGCTTTCAACTGTTATTCACAGTAAGCTGGGAAAAAAAAAAGCCTCTACTCATCTGCAAATACATTAATTTGAATATATTTCCTATTTTACCCTCGCTAAAGGACCTTCAGGTACAGCCCACTGTTCTGGAATTATTTGAAAGGAATATTATTGTTAGAAAGCACTTAAAACAGTAAGCATTAAATTCCAGGTACATTTACGAGGGGCTATCTTTTAATATATTTAATCTACTTAACTTGGGGAAATAGCACCAGAGAGCTAGATTTAAATGATACCGGTATTTCTCCAGCAATGGCTTGCTTTCCAGGGATCTACTACAAAAAAATTACAATGGAATCAAAGACAATAAAAGAGTTACAGGATTATGTTTTATAGAGAGACTGCTCAAAACACTGGGATGGAGAAAGAAAGATTTCTGAAGGTGTTAAAGAGAGTTTACTACTATTAATTGAAACAATATTTGAGCTGTATGCAAGGGGAAATGGTAGAAAGCACTAAAAGAACTTTAGAAAAGAAGGGAAAAGTCCTCATTAAAGCAGTATATGACAATGAGAAAAACAAGTAGAAAAACGAGCAGTCAGGCTGGGAATTACACTCGCAGGTGTTTTCATGCAATAAGCAACTCTGATGCAATTGGCAGCAGCTTATCAGCTAAATAAATCACATTATAGCGATCAATTTAGGGGCTAGAAGTAATTAAAACATGGAATCAATTACGTTCCTAGAAGCTCCATAGGGGAGGACGGCCTGATGTCACCGCTGTCACACGGAGCAGCAAATCCCGCGGCCCCCAGGACGGATGCGGAGGTCGGAGCCCGGGAGAGGCTCCCGCAGGAGCTGCCAGCGCGTCGCGGTGTCCTCTCCGGTGACAGCAAAGGTGACTTGGGATTAAAAAGGAGCTGCAAGGAATTTCCAGCGCGAGGCGAATGTTTCACGAACTCCCCCCGAAGGCAGGAGACGCAGCGTGAGGTGAACTGGTTACCCTGCTACACGCAGGACGGCAAAGGCAGATGCAATAAAGGAGTATCAAATTATACAAAGTTGTAAAGCTCAAATATTTAGCAAAGATGCGCCAGAATGTAATCCAAACTGGAATTCATGCTGTGGCCATATTTCAAGTCACAATATTTTAAAGATTTGTCTTGCTTTACAATTGACTTTTTGTGTCGCTTTGCTTCAGAACTGATGGCTAACAGCAACTTTGAAGCCCTAGGGCAATTTACACTTTGTTGTTGACGTGTAAATCTGCCCCAAATATTTTCAAAGCTATGCTGCCAAGGGTTTAGGATTCACCCTTAAATTAAATGCACAAAAATAAAAACATAGCACCCCTGAAATCGCTTTAGTAAAATACAGTATTTAGCAATTTATATTGACAAAAATAGTATAACTGGTATGAAATGCATAAAAAATATCAAAAGCTTTTCACTGCCATTGAACAACTCAGGAAAATGGAAGATGTTAATATTGTGTTTTTATTACAGAGCACTTCAAGCATATTCTTGCACCTTAGAGCAAAATGCCATGCCAGGTTTTTCAATTTAATCTAAATGCTACCTTGGTTTTCCACTTAACATACTAAAAGTTGAACTTGACATGAAATAACCAGAATGTATATCTATCCCTGACACACTTTTGTGTCTGCCCATAACACACGACTTAGTGGAGGTACCAAAATGAAGCCCTAAAGAGCAGCTCTCCTACCAGGAACTTGAGCAGAGCGGAAGACAGAGAATGCCCAAGAGTGTTTTAGCCATTTCACTGAATTTTCGTAATGAGCTTCAATATGGATGCGCAGTCGCTGGCATGTCCTTACCTGCAGAACGCCCCTGTTAGTTCTTTTGCTTTTATATTTTTTTAAATAATCATACCCCTATCTGTGCTCACCACTTCATTTTGTGGATAGCTCATCCTCACAAAGCGAAGGCTAATGGCCTGCATATTTCTTCAGTAAAATGCAGCTGAAGCCTTGTCTCACCTCTCTGAATTCACTAGTATCCAAATCCTGTTTTATAATTACTGCCCTCCTTCACTACCTCCTTCTGTATCTGTAAAAAGGTGACTGGCTACTGCACAGTAATAAATACAGTAAGATCCTAATAAACATCCTTCATTTATAAAATGGTGCCAGTACTTCTGAATGCAGCATACCTTCATTTTTATTGCTTTCTCTTCAACTCAGTGTAACTTAATTAAACTGACTATTGCATAAAATAAAGTAATAAGGAGGAAACTGATTTTAACGTTGAGAAACAGCTTCCTAACAGCTAGCAACTATATAAACCTCAAAGGAATATAACCTTACAGCAGGTCCAGTTCATTTCAACATATAGCTATGCTGCAATTTCCTTAAACCACAGGACATAAGTCACATTTCTAGCAGTGCCTGCAGAGTGAGACTGATAAAGATGTAAAGTTTTGTGTCCTGCAGTCTCCAAATGCTTGATACCCCACAGGAATTTCACAGACGGAAAAAACGATGCCCTTTGGCTGGTATGGGGTTAACACCTTAAAAAGGCTGGAGTTTAACTGTCCTGCTTCTTGGCTTTCTGTTTATTTGTTTTTAGTGAATGCTTTATTTTCTTTTTATGCATGACAAGAACATATTGCAAAACATTAGTCCCTAAAACAATTTCCCTTCTTTCTTCTGTCATTTTGGGACGTTATATATTTCCTATCACCAATCTAGTGATGATTCTAGTTGATCAATCTGTCCTGCCCATTTAATACACTTATCAACTGAGTGGTAAATAACCTCTTCAAAGAGCATCCGTGTACCCTCCCTAGTTGATTTAGCCCTCTATCTCATGGCTTTAGAAACTGTACTGCTAAAGAACACTATGTTTAAAGATCACTCATCATAATTCTTCTACTAAAAGCATATAAATCAGTATCTATACCTAAAAACGTATTTAACCTGACTATTGTTGTATCTGAACACAGAAAATTACCCTTGCAGCAGGAAAACCACGGAACTGAAGCGGGTCCCCAGAAGTTCACAATTGCACTTAACTTGTCATCTCTCTTCCAATTCCCTTCATATATTTACATCCCACCCTTCCAACAGGCATCTAACCAGCGGATGAAAATGTTAAAATAAAGCCACGGAAAAGAAAGGAAACTGATCTCAAAGAAACTCAGTCTCACAGGAAAGTAAATCTGTATTTTTGACAGCTGTAAACAGATCATGGTGTTATGTGCTTATAAGCAAAATGACTAACATCTCTGAATATCACAGCTTTACTCAACATTCAGGATGGAAACAAAAAAGAATTGAAAAGAGAACAGTCAGCAATTTGTAATTAATAAAGAAGTTGAAAAGATTTTTGCTTTCCATCCAAGCATCACGCCAACTATTCTCTACTTGAAAGAGCTTCCTTGGAGCCTGGAGTCAGCCCACAGAGGTAATAACTGCACCAAGCCTATGTGATTTTTTCATTTGATTACATCATTTTATAGTATTAACACTGTATTATATTCTGGTCAGTAGTAATTTAGACCATTCAATGCTGGCAAATCACAAAGTAAATTTTTTTACAGAATGTAAAAAACAAAACAAAAAAAACAGTACTATGTCTAACTTAATCTGAGATGTTTAAGGTGTTTTTACCATTTATTATATTCTTCAAATATTCTTCAGACAGATTCTGGCTCCAAATCTGGCAGTTTGTTTCTTAACATTTGATGCTTTTACGCTTCAAGCCCTCTCCTTCAGCTACATTGCTGCTAACTTACTTTCTTTATACATTCATCACATTAGAATCTAAGGGAGGAATAACTATTTGATTGTTTTAACTCGTGCACAGAATAACACTTATATTAATGTGAAGACACCAAGATATGTTAATTCCGAGCTACAAATAAACCACAAGATGGAATGTATTTAAGTTTTTATTGCTTCTTTTTTGCTAAGTGAGCAGGACTGTATTTGCTGGAGGTGTTCTGGATTTTGTTTGCTGAAGATGCACTGCATTTTAGAGCTTTTTTTTTATAGATAAGATTTCCATAACGTTGTAGCAGCAGATGACAAGAATATATTGTGAAAATAAGACATGCAACCTAGAGGCCCTTCGTTACTTATCCACTTACCTGCTTTTACATCCTGGTTGAAACGACAGTATTTAGAATGCTCAAGCAGGGGCAGACACTGTTCAATAGGCGTCCAGACATACGTCTCAGGACACAACAGGTCAGATGGCCTATACTGACCCTACAAGGGGAAAGAGGGGATAAAAAAAGGAAGAAAAAGAGAACAGCCATATCAGTTGTGCAAGAACACTCTTGTGTTACAAGTTTCCAGATTTTCCCATAGACAAGGAATGGTTTTAATCAAGACTAAACAAAATGAGTCAGAAATAGTTTCACAGTAAACACAGGATTTATCCGTTAGTAATTTCTGCGTTGCATCAGGGATACAAACTTAACCTTAACTTTTTTAATAAATAAATAAATAAATGTAAAATCTCAATAACACTTTCTATAGGGACCAGGATGGATTAGAGAAGTTTTGGCTTTGCTGACTGAAATTCTATACGTGAGTTACCATCTAGGATTCTACCGAGTTGGTACTGACACTAAAAACCTCAGCACCTCAGAAAGCAGCTTGTCCCAAATGTTATTCATTCTAGCAAATAATGGAGACAAAAAATGTTTCTAACAGGAAAAAGAGAATATAACAGTAAGCAAAATATTATTTTTAATGTGCTGGTGAGAGAGCATTTTGTTCATTACCCCTTAAATAGCAATACTTCCTTTCCAATTCATGGAGTTTATCCTAGAACAGCTTATAAATATGATTAGTGAGTTTTTTATTGATTTATTAAAAAGATCTTTACAGATATTTGCAGAAACTAAATAACAATACTTACTTTCCTATGAAGTCCAGAGAGAATAACTAGCTCAGTCATGACAACCTCCTCTAATTATATCTTCTTGATCTAAAATAAGATGATTCATTGGCCTATGACTTCCATCAGAAATACACATTGGAGCTATTAATTATTCAATCATACCTCTCAATCTCCATACCTACGTAGTGCAGCGAAGCTGACTGATGCCTGAGAAGGAACTTAAAATTATTGTGACTATGGTGGGGTGACAAAAATCCCTTTTAACAAGTCACATTCACATTCACAAGAAATCCCTTTTAACAAGTCACATTCACAAGCTCCGATAACATTCCTCATGTATACACAGAGCTTCATGCAGCAAGGCATGCGATCTTGGAGGATCAGCAGAATCATCTGCTGAATTTAGAGATATTCCAAATGCTGTCTAGTTCCTGACAAGGTTTACAGCAAACAAATCATTTATTTTGTATTTCCTGCCACGTTTAATATTGGAGTCAGAAATTTCTAAGTTATACCACAAAAAAAGCAAATCACAACTATGCACATGAAATACTAAACACAAAACTTTCATGAGATGGGTAAGATGATGGTCTAATAATGAGTAAAACAAACACAAACAGTTATCAGACGCCTGAAGCATCTTTCTGAAATGCCAGCCCTGCTCCCAGTGAACAGTGGCCAATTCTAATGCACAAATGAGTCTCTCCAGTCACTCATCACTTTACTGATTATTTCTTTAAAAGATGGCTTTAATCATGAATGCCTCCTGCTAAATTCTGATGACTCTCTGCATTTATTTCTCACTTAGGAAACAACTGCAAACAGTCACTGCATGGGGAAAGAACAGGCTCTCTCTGTGACTCGGACTTTGAAAAACACCCAGCATCAACCTGTAACTGCTGTTTTCCTTTAAAATGCAAATTTCTATATTAAATTAGAACAATATTTCCTCTAATCCCATGCATAAGCTTAAATCTCAAGACTTTAGAAAATGCTCTCAAGACAGCGAATGGAAATGGCCTTATTAAATAAACCACTTTGAAACGTTATGCCTTCAAACAGAAATAGCTGAAAGGGCTGTGAACGTAATGCTGAAAGAACAATTTAAGTCACCATTGCACAGATGAAACAATTTAAGGGTTTGGGAAACAATATGCCTTTTTAGTCAGACAAAAAAGGTATTAAAACATAATTACTTGTGAATTCAATCTATTTTTCACTCTTTGAAGTGCAATTTCCATCTATGTCCAAAGGCATGACAGTCAAAACACGCTTCCATGAATCTCATCAAAGTACATAGCGGACAGCATCTTTTAGTGTATCATATGTTAAAGCTCCTTATTCTTTTCCTGGAATAGTTGGTTGAAGTTTCTGAGATCCGAAGAAATTTATTTAGATTCCTACTACTGAAGGCAGACAATATTCTTTTGTTGCCATATGAAAACTTTGATTCTCAAAATACTATGAGATTCATCTAGTGCTCACAGAATAGTCCCTCCTACATTTCCCTGTTTAGATGAAGAAAAGAGGAAATAGCTCTGAGGTGGTTTTCTTTAGATTTCTTCTTCCCCTGAGATTTAGACTCTTACTAATAAACTTCGCTGCAGATGTGGGAACTGAGGTGATGACATATATGAAAGAGGTATCACTGAGCTGTGTTAGAAAATATTAGAAGTAAAAATTAAACAAGCTATCGATGCTCTTCAATAGCCTTGCTTTATTTTTAAAAGAAGTCCCAAATACACCCAAGGCCACACATTTTTCTCCTTTGGAAGGTATGCTGTTTGCTCCATGGGTAAACCCAAATCCCGTGCATGATTCACAGGAGGAGGTGGGAATAC
>NW_010577419.1:0-15025 GCF_000705375.1 Tinamus guttatus | reverse complement strand
TGATATTGTTGACGTCTATTTCCTGAAGAAATGCTTGGAAAAATCAGTATGAGTAGGGAAATTTTCACAGATTAAATTAATTTGTTGAAAAATGGTATCCATGGCTAAAGACAGCCCTTCGGATAGTGTGCAATAGTGTACAGTGCTGTTTGATGTGTAAAACACATCGTATTCATTGTGAGATTAAGATGCAGTTAAAAAATCCAGGAATTTAAGGGTACTGTGTCATTTAATATTAAGATACATCTTTTCACTTATAGTTCATGGGACATGGACATGAGAGTCAAGTCAATGTTGTTGAAAGCGAATTCATTCTAGTAAATTTACAGCAAATTTTTAGTTATTTTTTTCACATTTACACAGAAATTGCAAGCTGTGCTAACTCACATCCCTGGCTTCATCAGGAGCCATTTTGTGCCTCCATGTGGCATTTTATGAAATAATACCATTTGCAAGCATTTTGTAGCAGTAAATTTGGACTTTTCATTTGTAAGCATTTTTTTGGCCATGAAGAAAATACTTTGATTGCTGGAGGAGTGGAAGAGAAATACTTTTCATACCTATTATCCCTTGGAATCATTTTAAAAGGAAGAAATGTTCTGTTTCTTTCACGCACGCTGTCACAGTTTCAGAGCTTACAAAGGACATCTGTTCCAGACTGAATCCAGCAAACCTGTGCAGTCCTGTTCCTCAACTGCAATCCTATGACTCAAACACTAACATCCAGAAATGTCAAAAAGTTTCAAGTCCTCCGTCTTCTTCCCTGCTGATACCCTGACAGGATGCTTCCCATTAGAGCCGTCACGTTTATTAGTGTGGCGATACTTTGCTTTCCTGTTCTTGACTGATATCACTGTTTATGCACAAATTAAGCTTGTCAGCCTAGCTTCACAAGGTTGAAAAAGTATTGTAGTGCTTTTGCAAAGTAGAACAAGTCTGCCTCCCACTCAGAATTGAACTGGCAGCTTTCTAAATTAACTCTTCTTTTCCTTTGTTAATTACCCATAATTCACACTCACATTTTGCAGAGATTGATAGGATTTTAATTGCTGTGGATATTTTAGGATGGAGGAGAGGGGATGGGAAGACACTTGGGAAAAGGCAGGTAGGGGATGTGCTGTTTGGGAGCCTAACTCCTCTGTGATTGCACACAGCCACAGGAGCAGCAGCCGGAGCACCAGCTGTGTGTGCGGCTTATTCCTGCGACCCGGGTTTGTGAGGAAGGAACATGTCAGCCCCTGCTCCTCCGGCCACCGAAAAGCGACCTCGGTGCTGGGGACGTCGGTGAGGTTCTGCAGCCGCCCTCTGGGCCGGGTCAGAGCCCGGCGCGCGCAGCAAGCGGGGCCGGCGCACGCTGCCTTCCGCAAGGAGCGGTTCCCGCGCTTCCCAAGGTGAACTATGAGGTTCAGCTGCTCTGCGGTGTCACCTCGCTGTCCAGCTGGCTGCAGAATGGTCATCTCAGCATCCTGGGAAAATGGTAAGAGATATATGATCCCTCATAGAAATATAAAAGCATCTCCAGATGCAGTGGATGGATGTCTGTCTTGACTACATAGGTGTTTGAGTTTGAGCTAGTTCTCTTAGACTTTGTAGTCAACAGAGAGCTGCTCAGTCTAGTCAGTGGAATTTAAAACATGACTCATCTCCTCCTAAAACAGATACCTGTCTTTGGTCAGACCTAAATGCAGTTGACTGTTCACACAGACTTTTTTGACTATAGTAGGGACTTCAACAGCTAGTACTCTGAACATGTTACATACCTAAGGTGGGGTGAAAGGAGTTCTGCCTGTCGTTCCTGAGGTGATGGTGATGTGTGAGTAGATTTTCTCCTGATGAGTATCTGTTTTGAAATCTAATGTGTGAGTATCTGTTCCACAGACACTCAGAGATGTCTGAACACCTAATATCCATTGATTTCATGCACACAAATAACACCGGATTTGGTCCTTGGTATTTAGTCCTTAGTAACCACTCACCTGTTTATCAGGAAATGGTCAAGTAATGTGATTCTATGACAAGAAGTAATTAAAAACTGTGCACCACTAACTCAATTTTAAGGAAATCTTCATTAAGTGATTGCATCCAAGAACTACCATCTCTGAACATGTTCCTCATAGAAATTCTGGAATAGCTTAAACATACCCTTCTATGCCCCTTTCTATACTTTCATTCCGGTGAAAACATTTTCACAGCCTCCAATATTGTTTTACTGAGGTGCTTTGCAGAGCAGCACAGCAAGTCAGTGACTCCCGAGTGCTTCAGCACATTCCTCCGCAGGCAGCAGGCGCGCGGGCTCAGCCGGTTGCTGCAGCGGTGACTCCCTGCGTGCACAATGCAGCCTCTCACCTCCGTCAGTGCAGCAGCACCTGCATCCCGAACACACCTGGCTCCTGCACCAACCTCCGCTGGGAGGTGCCCCGTTCAGGTTGGTAAGGATTTCTACAACAGCGTCACTGCTGCGATTTTGTAATAACGCACTGATATTTAAAGTGGAAAAATGTTACCTTTGGTGATTATGCATGTGAACTTCTACAAAGCATAAAGGAAAGAATAGGTCACCATTTATAGATGAGAAAAAATATGTTTAATGTAGATAACATTCTCTGATATTTTCCCATCAGAATGGTGCACTAATGCTACACTGCACATTTATAAATATGATTGCAGGGACAAAGTGTTTTATAACATCAAACACTTTTGAAATACTTTCCATGTCAAAGATAGTTGTTAATTTGTAAATATAAATAGAACAAGAATCTGCACTGCGTGTTTCTGTGGAAGATGCTCATTTATTCTGGTGATGATCCATGCTAGGAAAACCTTCCATATTTCATGAAATGAATAAATAACACAAAGCTTAACGAAGGAGAGAAAAAGGTTGATACTTAAAAATCAGGTTTGTGGGAGCTATGCATGCCAGACTTTAGGTTAGTCCTTTTTTTTTAATTCTAGTAGAGCTGATCCATAAACTTCTGATAATGTCCAAAAAAAAAAAAACTTCCATTCCCATTTTGATGAACTGTTTATTGGTTCCAGGACCTTATCCACATTGTCTCCCCAGATTTCAAAATCCGATTTCCACATTTTAAGAAGAGCATAGGCAAACTAGAGAAGATGCAGAGAAAGACAACTAACATGATTAAAGAGAGAGAGGAGCTGTGAAGGCCGGGACTCTGCGTGGTTTTATCATCCCAGGCTGGATACAGTCCCCAGGGGAATGTGATCCGAGTGCACGTTTACAAAACCATGAGGACAGGGGGTAAAGCAAACACAGAACTGCCATTTGTCAAGTCGTGCAGTGTCCTCTGGGCAGTCCCTGGACTAGTTGAAGAGCAGTTTAAAATCAACAAAAGGAAACACTTCTTTTCTGCAACAGGGAGCAACCTTCTGCAAGTCTCTTGCCGAGGCCCAGAGTATCAGCAAGTTTTAACTTGCTGAGCAGAAGTAGACCAATTCCAGGACAACAGGTCTGTCAACAGATACTATGAGGAGCAGGCAGGAATGTGCTCCCTGACATCCCTAGTCCAGGTGTGGATGCTGGGGGAGTGTGGGGCAGATGGCCCCAGGCTGGCCCGGGCCAGGGACCCTCCCTCAACGTTTCGTATCGCCGTTGCTGGAGATGAAATGGGTGGTTAGTTTGACCCAGAGGGACATTTTCCATGTTGTCGTGAAAATAAGACCCTGCATTCCGTTACTAGAACTTAAAATTGCCACTTCAGAGTAATTTCCACTCATTTAGTTTTGATTGCCTCTCAGTAGGCAGTAAGTGGTGCAGGATATTTCTCAACTGGAGAACTGTGCAATAATTATCCATGACAGGATTTTTTGTTGGTGTTTTGACTGGGTCTTTTTTTCAGTGGAATTGGGGAAAATATGCAAAAAGGAGAGAGGGCGAACAAGCAACTTTGAGTGGATTTGGATCTTTTTTACAGATATGTAGAACTTAAAGGTGATGTAAATGCAATCAAATGAGATACCATGAGCAAAGAGAATGAGTAAAAACAGGCAAAAAACAAGTCTTAGTTTTAATGGGCATATTGTTTTATGTCCATGTTCTGGTATCATCGTTAAAATTTATGGATCAGCACCCAGTTTATGCAGCTGAATTTTGTTCCCAGGTGGTCTAATGATGTGATTGTGTACTTTTGATTGATGTGTACTTTTCACGTGTGCTAAGGCACTGTTTCCAGGTCAGGAATAAGGGATTATCCTAATAAACTCACGGGCCTGGTAACGGTTAAAGGCAGCGGCCGGCGCGGGGCCGTGCAGGGGCCCCCTGGGCACAGTCCTGTCGGGCTCCGCGCGCAGCCCCCCGGTCACGGAGCCGCAGCAGGGCCGGTGCCGCGCGCGGGTTTGTGGCCCTGCAGGGCTCAGGGGGTTTCTCTGCACGGTGCGTGCACGGGACTGTGCAGACACAGGGAGCAGGCAGGGCTGGACAGAGTATCTGAGCTAGAAGCCTTTCCTTTTGGAAAGGTGTTTTCATTTCTCATTTTGAAGATTTCAGGAAAACCAAATACTGTAAAGTTTTACTCACTTCTACTTATCTAACCTCTTATATTCTGCTCTCTTTCCTTTCCACCATCCATCTGGTTCTAAATACCCAGCACAGCAGAATGTTCTTTTAGTTTTTACTGTTCCTTCTCTCAGACAAAAAGCTGGAAATGCGACGAGTTTTCTATTACTCCTCACCAAAGGTGTTTTTAAGTTGCAGGACATATTGACAAAGTATTATTTCTAAATTTACTTTTAAAAGGTATTCAAAGGCGTGCTTATATCTGCTTATTTGTATTCCTCAAGCATCACATCCCAGGACAATTATCAGGTTGCAATTTTGATATCTGCTTGCTGTGTCACAATGTAGAGAAGAAAGTGTGCCAAATCATGTTGCCTGGACAGGTGCTGTGTTTGAGCAAAAGGTTGAAACATGGCCTGGACAGAAGGAGAGAAAATAACTATTTTTTAAGAAAAATATCTCACACACTTGTTATTTGTAAAAAGCTGGCATTTGAATTAATAGATGACAATTTGTTCTGCATAAGATTTACAGTCAGTAAGCAGTATGTCCCTGTGCATAGCAGCAAAAATAAGACACAAAATCAGTCACTTTCTTATTGCTTTTAAATTTGATTTGGTGTTACTTTCATCAACCTTAACTTAGTTTTGTGTGCTGTGGCCATACGAACGCACGGAGGGCTTTGCTGTGGTTAAGGAGAAGGATCTTCCCTGTCTCTCTCACGTTGGAGGCTGGCGGGTTCACAAGCCGCCCGCAGTCCTGGCCGGGCCTGGCTCACCCGGATCGCTCCACGTCTCGCACTGCTCCTACCCAGCATCGAGCGAGGAATCCAGGTCTGAGGAACAACACTGCCTCAAACCAACTCCCTGCCTAGTCCTGATGCAGTCCACAGCGGCAATCCCAGCGGGAAACCTACGGAAAGATCAGGAAAGCCATATTATCCTTAGAATCAGTTTGAACCTGATTCTCGCTTCTCCTGCTCACTCCCCTCTGCACAAACACTACGCCACAATTTTCTCTGTCAACATGTGTCCGTACAATCATCCCCATGCTTCCCTCCTTTGATTTCTTTTCATCCCCTCCTCTCCTGCAGCTCTCTCATCATTCTTGCTTTATCTTTAAATCATGAAGAAATACAGAGTCCTTCCACACAGCACAGTGCTTTACATGAGCTGTAACATATCGTACTACTTTACAACTGATCTGCCTCTCTCAAAAGGTAAAATAATCTATGAATCTTGGGAAAAGAAAAGTAGCATCTAAAAATAGCTTTTGCTGGGTACAGGAGGGGAAAAAAAAAGTTCTGAAATAAAAGATCATTGCCCAAGCCAGCTGGGATTGTGGACGGTGTGCAGAAGCAAACTTACAAAATGAGATACATGGGTTGTATACACACGTGCACAATAAATTTTTGTGTCATTTTTCCAGTTATTTTTAATTTTAGGTTGCTGAAAAAGTTCTAATCTGAAAAGTTGGAAATTACCTGACTTTTGACAGAGGCAGAGGCAGCAGCCATATTACCAAATATTGTAATATTGCAAGTATTGTAATATTGTTATATTTTCTCTTTAAGTCCTAGATGCTAGTATCAAGAGATTGCAAATATCGATTTTTATTTTTTGAATGTATTTTGAGCCCTTCTGCTCTCCTAGAAAAGTTTGAAGCTGCTCAGAAGTGTAGCCTCAAAAACAAAGTAGAAAGTAAATAAAAGAGTCTCATGCTTTCCAAAGATGCGGATTTTGAAAATTTGGAACTGACAATACTGTGATCATAGTTTTAATCCAGTTGCAGCACAGTATTCCTGTTTATGATACTTAAAATGCTTCTTAAAATGCAGCAAAGGGTTTTCTTTACTATAATCTTTTACATTCAGGTGCTTTCCTGACCTTTCTAAAGTTACAATCTGAGCAAGACCTAGAAAGAAGTTATTTACTTTGCAAAATTAGACTCAATTACATCGAAAAAATTCATGACAATTTTTAGATTTTTATCTACCAACTTTAAACATAGAACAGATTTTTACTGATAGATTGGAAATGCATGCAAATTCAGCTTATAATGGAGACATTGCACCAATTTTTAAAAAAGTAGCAAAATCATAATATAGCAGCAGTCTGCCAACAACCTTTATTGATCTTTCTGGTAACTTTAAAGTTAGATGAACTAATATCATGGTATAACCAACTTATTTCTAACAATTTGTGGATCAGCTGTGGTATGTTTTTTTAACAGAATAGACAGATCTGAAATATGTGAGTGCACAAATTTTGCAAGCCACCTACAAATATTCCACTGATGGAAAATGGCACAATTTTAAACCAGCTTCCAAATTACTGCAAAGTGCAGCTTTCACATTAAAACACAGAGAATATTCTTAGATGCTGTGAAGTTGGCACCTCAGAGTAGGCCAGAAAAGCTGGAAGAGCTGGTGGATATGGGTTGTCAGTGAAGTTCACTAGATCTGTACTGGGTCAGGATTATAAGGAATTCATACAGGTTTATATAGAATGGTCCTATACATTTTATAGAATGGTCCTATGCAGCACTCCGGAAAAGCTGCCAGCCATCCAGCATTGCATTCAGCTTCCTCTGCACAGGGATTCTCCTGTGTACGGACTGAGAGGCATCAAATGTCACCTGGGCCATTTCCCAGATCCTTCTCTCGGGATGCCCTTAGCATTTTCCATGAAGTAAATGTTCCACAGACTACTAGAAAACAGAGATTCTGGTCAGTATTTTATATCTATTTGTTATATGATGGAGATAAAAATCTAAGAAATGTAGACAGAAAAATTTCCCCAAAATCCAAAATCTTTATGGCATTTTATACTGTCTGAAAAGGATGATTCCAATTAAAATAAAAATGACTTTCAGAAGGATGAAAATAGCTTGGTTCATCTTTGCGCACACACACATGCATGCACACACATACACACACTATATATGTATATATATATATATATATACATATGTATGATATCTGTGAAGCATGACATTGTTTAACTGCTGTCTGCCTATCTAGAAGCCTGTATTGAGGGTGAACTCCCATTGGCTTTACAAAATGCCTTAGATACCCAGAAAGACAAGTCAGCAGATAGTGGTGCTCTTTTAAGAAAAAGATTATAGAAAAATATAATAGAAATCTAAAAGGAAAAAAATTAAAAGCAAAATCTGGAGTGATCATTGTCTGACACTAGCATTAATTATAAATAAAATGAAATGCAGCCAACTTAAATGAATCCAAGTTTCCCAAACATAAAAGTCAAATAATTTATTAAATATAAAAACATACTCTATTCTGTATATATTTAGCTCTATGAGTATGAAAAATATGCTGTAGCTGGAAAATAATAAGTGCTGTTTGCTGAGTAATACCTTTATTTTGTTGACTTTTTTAAAGAGATAGATTTTTTACAAGCAGCCATTTAAAGCTGCTCTTCCTAACACTTCACGGCTATGAAACAAGCTTTCCTCGTGCTGAGATTCCTGATTTCTTGGACTGGCAGTCGGCTCCTAAAGCAAGATCTCTGACAGTGTCATGATTGTGTGGGCCATGTTAAAGGCTGCCTTCTTAAGACCTTGTCCCAAAGGGATCATCTTTACCAGGAAAAGAATGAAGGCATTAATACAGTTAATAATAAGGAATAATAGAAATAATAAGCAGGAAAAATTATGCATGAGCTTAATAAAATTTAGCAATTCATCTATATTGCATTATGCTATGCACCTGTTTCTTGAAGTATATAATTTACACTGTGTTCACTCTTTTGTTGCAGGGCTGTAGCAACAGTGACAACAACTTAAAGCATCAAAGTGCTGTCATCAGAGGACAACTGCATCCTGGTAAGAGATGCTAAGCATCATTTTAGGACCTCACAGTGCATTTTTATGAATATAGGTGCACCTAAATGTTTCTAATTTATATCATAACTCAAAATTTGTGAGGTGCAGTTAGGTAGCTCTTCCACTCAAATAATGCACATTGCTCTGGGAATGATTCCAGAGCAGATTTCCATATTCATACTGAAATTGGGCCTCTGCCATGGCCCAGATAACATTAAGCTGTTCAGTGGAGTACAAAGCAGAGAGTTCATTATTCAAACATTAAAAAATGTGAAGATGAGAGAAAGGACAACGGAGGGCTGGTTGAACAAGGCAGTGCACAAGGGAAAATGGCTACCTAGGAGAATATTCCAGGGGACATTAAGGGAAGCACAAATTTGGAAGAAATTTTGCGGTGTGGGACAAGTTCTTAATAGTTAAACGTCCAAAGCCAGCTACTTTCCTTGCCTCACATGGAAGGAAGCTCCACGCTCCAGTCAGGATTCTCAGTTCCGGCGGTGCTACTAAAGTTAGACTCATGAACCACTCTAAGGAGAAAATGGAGAAACTTCTTAGACTGTCCTGGGAGTTAGGGAATCTCAGCTGTGATCTCACCTCTAATCGTTGTCTATATCCATCTCTCCTGCTACCCCCACTGAGCCAGCAAAGTTTTTCCAAATGGGTGTTTGTTGTGTTTTGCATACGGTAGAACAACCCCAACCCAAGAGCATGTCAGCCTGGAACATATTGTTGATATATTCACTTAAGTGATGAGAAATGCGATTTGCACGCTGTTCCAGTTCTGTAGGGTTGGGAAAGGATTGAACAGTTGTCTCCTACATGCCAGAGAGACTTATCTTAGCAAGTGCTATTTCGGACAGTACTCATCCCTCTCTTTTCTTTGAATAATGTACAGTCTGAGAGTGACTACATACTCTAACATCATAGTTAGGGGACATAGTATGTGTTTACACCTGGAACTGGCTGGCACACCCGGGGTTTTGTGGATGCCAACCAGCAAGAGACACTGACCAACCACTGTAGGTACAAACCAGAAGTATTTAAGCACCTCTACGTTTAGGAAGCAGTTACTTGCTTATTCTTTGCAGATACCATTTTATTTTTGATTAGCACTATGTTAATTATGTATATTTTAGATAACAATATATTTAACTTTTAAATACATTTCTCATCCTAGTAAAGGTTAGTTACTTCAAATGATTTTAACTTTATGGAACAGGTGCCTACTGATTCTTCATCTTCTTTCTTTCCGTTCTTCAATTCCTCCTCAGTTGAGTCTGATATTTTGGAGGCAGTGGAATTGGTTGCTGATTAGGAAGAGTCTTTTTCACACTGTCTTAAAAACTAGTTCGGTATGCAGTCAGATACAGATGACCACGCAGAGCTTAGCGTGCGTAAAAGGCACTGAAGAAATAACAAAAGAATAAGCTGGTGGAAACTGAGATTAATAGAGAGAAAAATAGAAGAGACAGAGAAATAAAGTAAACAGCAGAAAATAGAAATGTATTGCTTCCTGCTATTGTAAGAGCATCACTAGAAATGTATAAGTTGATTCCATTCATAAACAGTTAAATCCCCTTCTCCAGATAAGAAATGGGTAACAATGTAAAATTCATGGTATTGTGACTGCCCTTTACTGACAAATAACATCTCCACCAAAGTCTAATGCCAGAACTTGAGACTGCACAAGAAATGTCACAGGAGCTTAAAAATTTCTTAACATAAAGTGATTATTGTATATCCTAGTCTTATTGGTCTCCCAGCTATTCATATTCAGGCTTTGAACTGTCTGCTTTTATTCCATCTCTACCATCCTTTTGGCTCTTCCCAAGTTACATCATAGAAATTTTTCAGGAAAAGAGCACATCCTCTCTGTGACTGATATGTTTATCAAAAACAAGTGGGAAGAATGTAACAAGCCTTTAGGGAAACTCAGGGGTTCTTTATAGCACTTGCTTGCTTGATGATGCTGAAGCTACTCTAAAAGGAGCTATTTTTAAGGTTATCAGTTAGGAAGGAATGAATAACTGAGGTTATTAATATTAGAGTCATACTATCATATTAGAGCCATCATTAATATAGAGAATTTGCTTCAGGACTGTTGTTTTGGCTCTCATTTAGGCTGGTGGTTCTGAAACTTGTTAGCAGGAGAGCAACACTCTCCTGATCCCAGTCCATTTCTAGCAAATGAGGGCTCACAGAACCCTATTGGCATGAACTACCCTGTCAAAAAGACCTCTTATAAAGATGCAAGGTTTTGATGTTTCTGCCTGTCAGTTAGTTAAACATCTCCTCAAGGTATCCTCAGGCATCGTGAGCTCTGTTTGTAGATGAATAAAAACAACAACTCCAAAGAAAGAAGATTCTTACTTCTTGCTCATGCTCACATGCAGACACAGTGTTCCCAGATGCTGAGATTATTAATTTGCTCTGTTTTGCTAAGAGAATTACAATGGCATAAAGAACAGGAGTCTTGTTGGAGAAATAATGAAGTGAAAAATAAAAATCAACAACAATTACACTAATGAACAGTTATATAAAATCCATTTGTTAAGAGGCAGGAAGTGAAAGGGATTATAATCCTGGAAGAATGTAAGACATGGAAAAGGTAATACAGTGGATAGCTAGAGCGGGTATTACCTTACAAACAATGCCCTAATGAGAAACAAAACAGAAAACAAAGTTTTCAAGTTTTCCTCATAAAATTTTACCTACAGGAAAAAAAAATATTGATTTGAAGCTACATAAAAGAGGTATTTTAATAATACTGTTTTTTTCTAAAATATTACCAAAGAATAGAGGCTAGGCAGTTTTCCGTCTAGTCACTAATCTTGGAAATGACATATGCTCTGTAAAATGAGTAAAGAGTGGAAGCTTATGGGTTAGTCCAGACCAGCACAAAGTAGCAATGGATGAAGGAGGATGAAATATGTTTATTTGAACCATTAAGGGAAATCATGGTTTTATCATTGCAGTCACAGTTTGATATGCAGTTACTTGAAATCTGAAAAACAGCTTTTAAAAAAAAAAACAAACATGTTGACAAAGTGGAAATTGAAAATGCCTTGGCTGGAGGCCTGATTGAGATGCCAAAGAACAAAATCTGAGCACTGTAACTTCAAGACACGGTGCTTTAATAACAGCAGCAGATCCCTCTCAGATACTCATTTACCTCAGCAGCAGCCAAACACAGTGCAGATATAGCTTTTAGTTTACTGCACAACAATAAAAACTGAAAGCAGTAAAATGCACAAAATTGAGCGTGAATATTTCTTTGCCTATATTTTCCTGTGTGTTTCAATATAGTTACCAGTTACTGGGGTTCAACCTGACTTTCCTGTGATCGCAGATTCACTCTTACTTCCTTGCTTTTTAAGCAATAACAAACCCTGTATGCCTTTGAGTTATGATTACTACATTCATGAAAAGTTTCTGCAAGCAAAAGTATGAGAACAGTATATTTGTCTTGAGATAAGTTGTGTTACAGCTTTGAAATGTTTTTTTTTGTCTGAAGCTTTATGTCCAAAAATATTAGGACATTAAAAAGCAAATGATTTTGACATTTCACTTTGATAGCCTCAATTTGCTTCACCAAACATGAATAGTTGAACTTCCAGGATATGAGATTTCCTCAACAGTGTATTTTTGGGAACACTATGCCAGAGGGAAAAAAAAACAATTGAATCAATACCAGAATAATAAACCCTTTTGACATAAATCACAAGCTTTTTGAAAGATGGAAAGGAGGAGGAAAATATTTTGCCCCATTCTGTGTTTGGATATTTGTAAACACATAAATTATTCACAGCGTAGTCTGGGTCTCTGTCTTGTTCAGGCAATAAATGCAGATTCCACCCTGCAGGGTATGGGCACTTTGTGAGCCCAGCGATGCACTGGCCTAAGCTGTGTAAGAGAAGAAAAAGCATTTAGCTTAACAGAACACACTGCACATGCAATTTTAGGAGAACCTTATGTTATGATATGTTTACATGCCGATTCATTACAGCTCAGAAATACATTAATGTGTCTCCATCTTTGGGACCAAATCGAGAAAAAAAAACAAGAAGAGATGAGTATGATCCGTAGAGTAAGACTTTGGCCTTCAAGGACAAATGGAACGAATGGACCTTTTTTCTTTAAAGTAAAAATGAAGATGATTGTCCAGGTGCCGTCTCTAGCTCATAGGGCCCTTTTATTGTGGGTTTGTAGAGGCCGAGAGGTTGTTTGTGCCCCAAGAGAAAGACCTGTCCCTTCCTCCCGCCCATCTAGCACTGGCCACTGTAAATACCGGATACTTGGTCAGGTGGGTCTCTGATTACAGCCGAGGAGAACAGCTCCTGTGTTCCCATGCAAGGCAGGGTCTAACTTACCTTTGCACGTGGCGCTTTTTATAAGTGTCCTGGCTGCTGCAATTGGCAGCTTAGGATGTCCTTCAAAAAAGAGGGAGTTGCAAGAGGAGGTGATGGAGCAGGAGGAGCCAGGGCTGTGGAGGGGATTCTGGTGGCACCGCTGCCCACTGGAGGCCAAACAAGATTTCAGACCATGGAATGTGACCCGTGCTGTTTTTACAAGGTATTGCAGACTGGCACGTTTCATAAAATCCATATTCATCCTACAAATGATCAAACGCTGATTTTTTTCTTTTCAATTAATGAAATGGAGAATATTTCTGGCTCTTCTATCCTTTTCTTTTTTTGGTCAACAATATACGTGTGTTAGGAATGGGGATTCCAAAGAATTTGGAATTTTGCAGGAACTCTGAGATTCATCATGAAAGTAAAAATCTCCAGCAAAGTAATGTGAAAGCTGGAAGTAATTTCCTTTGTACTGTTGTAAGGGTTTTTTCTGTTGAAATTTAACACTGTTTGCTATTAAATCTCTGGAGAACATTTATCTGTGCACAGATCCACACAAAATAATCTCGTATATTAGATAGTGCAAATTGTCAAGAACATGATAAAAGTACAGGCACCATGTGCAGAAGTAAAGTCTTTTGAGACACTCTGTTAAAGTGCAGACGTGTTTTTTAAGCTCTGGTGTGAAGGAAAAGCTGGAGTAGAAGGCATTTTTCAGAGAGTTATTTTTATGGGCTGTCTTAATGGCAACTACGAAACTTGTTTGGATCTGGTGCCAGGTGCCGTCTAGTTGTTTTGCGAGAGCGGCGCGGGCGCAACCTGCGCTTCAGAGCAGCGCTTCAACGCTGCGCAATGATCTTGCCACCCGGAGTTCCCAAAGCAGCCCGTGCGCACTGCGCCGTCCCACCCGAGGAACATCCCCCGGTGGAAGGGCTGGTTCTGGTAGAGCCCCGAGCGGCTCCGCTCCGCTCCGTCCTGCTGCGGCGCCGGACGGACGGACGGATCCCGGAGCCCTGTGCGCGAGGCCCTTGTCCCGCAGCAGGACGGGGCAGGCACCATGCGGCCTGCGGCTTCTGTGAATGCACAACGCGCCCTCCAAAAGCACGAAATAGAGCAGAGACCCAAGCATTATCTCTCCTAAGCAAAGCCGCCAGAAATATTTATGGAACTGCAAATCTCAGGAGTATAAAGCAATTCATACCACGTTAATGTTTGCACTGGGAACTTTCCGTCAGTAAATGTATGAGAGGGAATAATCATGCCCATCTATCTGCTTAGTAGCTGTTCAACCATTGAAGCTGCAACATGTCAATTATTAATCCACCTGGGGATAGAAAACCTTTTCTTGAGGGCTGGTTTTCTCTTTTTAAGTTCATTTTTTTCTTCTGCTATTAAAAAACAAAACTTAGAAATTTCTTACAGACATTTCCAGTTACATTTTTTTACACTACTATTTTCCTTTCTTGATACAGTTCTGTAATCAACCACATTACAATGATCAGTGTAAATGAACCAAATCTTTTTTAATTTATTTGATTTTTTCAAGACTAACTTCAATGCCTGTGTTGCAATAAAAAGTTTGATCTACTAATAGTCATTAAGACTTCTGAACAGCCATGATATTGCTATTTTTGTTGATCAGACCATAAAAATGCTTATAAAACAAAAATCATAACTGTCTGTAGCAGGTAAAACAAGAAACTGGTCACTAAGACTTCTGCTACTGTTACTTAAAAGACAATCAAGCAAGTGGTGTGTAACCTTGAAGAGAAATTGAACTTCAGTGAGAGGGAGTCATTTTCTGAAGCTCGCCAATAATGCCACACTGAGAAACCATTGATTTTAACTGGAAACAAGAAAGGTCACTTCATTTTTTGTTACTGCTTGATGTTGCTTTTCACAGGTTGATGTCTGTCTGGCCAGTCTTCATTACTAATGCCACTGTAATAGCGCAGGAGTATAATTACATAGCATCAAAGAAAATCCTTGCAGTAAACCCAGGTACTAATTCATCTTACTGATCAGAGCTGTCGTAGAGAAAAAGCTAATTTGATCACACTAATCACTGGGCATGACTCATCATGAACAACTTAATTTTGCAAATGAATAAATAGACAAAGAGACAAAAAAAAAAGCTTCATATATTGCAAGCTGCTTTTTTATGCTGTAAATTCTTTTAGGATAGTAAAGAAGCCATTAAGGTTACAAATTCCAGTTTTAGTTTTAGCTGTTAGGTCTTTATCAAAAGGTAGGTTAAATAGCGTTAGGTGATGTGTCTAGAAAGGCAGGTGATCCACCCGGATCCCGCGGTGCT
>NW_010577418.1:46830-66507 GCF_000705375.1 Tinamus guttatus | reverse complement strand
TTTTTTTTTTAAAAAAAAATTGCTTTAAAAAAAAAAGGTCTTACTCATTTTTTTAAAGATAATATATATGGTAGATGATGGGCATGGGGAAACTGACCCCTCCTCTCACCCTCCAGAATACTAAATATTGTTCCAACTTGCAAATGAAAACATGTTCATACAATAAGAAATGTCAGATATCCTTAGTTATGACAAAAGGGTGCACTCCAAGATGAAGCACAAAAGCACAGGTATGCTATATATGTCCATATTCACATCTTATTTGCCCAGAGATTTCCTTAGACTGGAAATAAATTAGATGTAGTCTTGAGAAAAAGCAAAGTGATGAGGCTTATATAGGCAGGTAGATATAAAGTAAATGTCTTTCCTCATCCTTCATCATTTCTTCAAGTGTCATCTCCACCCTTTGAAGTAAAAACACCTTAAATCCTTAAAAGGATTAGAAGAAGTGAATATATTGGATCTTGCCAGGTTCACCAAGCTGCAGCAGTAGGTCTGAGCCTCCCAAACTCCCTACTGAGGTATGGGGCTCTGCCTCGCTCCCATGTGCAGCCACATGCCAAGAGGCCACAAATGGAGCCATTAGTGTCGATCCCAGACATGGAGCTCACTTGAGGCGAGGGAGAGAAGAAGGGAGGGAGATCTCACAGCTCTACTGCTAAGTAATATTTATTATGGAAACTTATTTTTAATTTGTTCCATATGAATCTTTGGAAAATGAACTATTTGAAAAGTTTATCATAATTCTAGTCTAGATAAACAGGCCAATATGGAATGGAAAATATGTATTTTGTCAGAAGGCACCACTAAAAATGTTCACATATGGCAATGATTTCCTCAGTATTCAACAAATATTGGCTCAGGAGTTTTCTCCTGTAGATACAGATCAGATTTATCACTGCGGTAACGTCACCTGACTTGTACAATGTTTAAGCTGTGAGTCAGCAGAGTAGAGAGATGTAATTCCTCAGCATGTACAGTATTTATCCTATCCTTTTCCAATCTCTGGCTCTGATTTTGTTTTTAACATTACTGAGGAGTGATTCTTCATAGTTAAGGTTACAAATGAGTCTGTCTTAAAAGTTTGTTTTGGCTTCTGCCTGCAAACTACCCTGCCACACCTCTGCATCGGAACCATAGATCTGGTAACTAGAGCTGAAAAAAAGACAATGTTTCTTCTCAAAATGTGAAATGAATGAAATCAGTGATATGAAATTCTGCAAATGAAAGTGCACTCATGGCAAAAAAAAAAAAAAAGAGTTCTTTCTATTTTGTTGCTTTCTTCACTTTCTTCAAGAAATTAGCAGAGAAATTCTTTGTCTATTTGTGGTGGATTCTGGAAATATCCCCATCATCCTGGAAAGACAGCTTCTGTTTTACTCATCAGAAGTTAATGACAGGCAGTGGTTATGGAAAGAAAAAACAATAAAGCATATGTCTGTCAGCTTTAGCCCTTTGTAATCAGCTGAGCAAAGTTGTCTGGACACAATCCTTGGAAACTTGCTCTTGAGCAGCGGGCTTGGACTGATCTCCAGAGGGCCCTTCCCACCTCAACTGTCTGCAACTCTGTGAGCAGAATGTGAGTTTGGGCACTCAACATCTGTGGGCAGTGATGGAAGTTTAGATTAATAATTTTAAGATTGAAGAGTAAGTGCCTGGGTAAATAAAAGTGACTAAGCCCTGAGGTCCCCAAGTTTGTAGACACCTCTGTTCAGCTGGTGGGGCCCTTTTCCGTTGTGCTCCTTGGTGCTCTGGGAAGTCTCTGCTAGAGCAGCTGGCTCTTTGGGCATGTTGGGGGAGCTCTGGCAGAGCAGTCTCCTGTTCTTTCCAGCAGCCTGATTGTGCAGACTGGGGATATCTACTACACTCCAGCAGGAGTAGGGTTCTCCTGAAGCATACTTTTAATGGTATGGTTTTGCTCTCTCCTTTAAATTAGTATACTAGCAAAAGTGAGCATGCTACTGTCCTTCCCATCCTCATCTTTCTCCCCTCTCCTTCCCATATTTCCTTACAACTAGCTCCCCACTAAAGGACAGGTTGTAGGAGGACATTTCTGATGTTCCTAATTTTGTATAAGCACATAAGAACTTTATTGGAATCCTGGGAACCTCATCCAAGGACGTGAAATCCATAATATGCATCATGTACTTTAAAATTGGGTGCCATGGTACAGGATACATGGATAAGTTTTGTTGGATTTATCCACGGATTTCTCTCCCTGAGTAACAGTGCAGATCATCAAGGTCCAGCTCAGTGTTTAAATACAGTTATTCATAGTTTTGCTTTAATTTAGAATATATTGCTGGCTGCAGCAATCTCAATCCAGGGTTGCAGAGTAGGGTTCTCATATCCTTGCAGAGTGCTTTTCCTAGAGGGCTCTCACTTACCAGGCATGCCTTCCACAGGCAGCTGTGCATAACATCATAGAAAAACGGGGATGAAAGGATCTCAATAAATCATATATCCCAACCCCTAACCCAGTAGAGATCAATGATGTCTATTCGACTCTTTCAAGTTACTAGTGTAGCCTGTTCCAAGAGATGCCTAGCATTCCTAGGCAATCTATTACACTATACTCACCTTGCTACTTTTGTGCTGTCATTTAAGCTCATTGTGTTTTTTTTTTCCTTTTTCTTTTTTTTCTTTTTTTTCTTCTGATATGTCCATAGAAACAGAGAGCAGAATACTACTTACCTCTTTGCAACTGCTTTTTCATATCTGAAAACTATTATTCTGAGTCTCCTCATTCTCTTTTTTTAGATTAAACAATTCCTGTTCTTTCAGTCTTTCCTTGTAGGACATGTAGGCTAGGTCTGACATAACCAGACTGCTAAAGGTAGTAGGTCTGATGAAAGACTTTGGATATCGGTTAAAAAGAAAATAACACGGAAACATTATTGTGACAGGATCATCTGGATCAGGTAACCACATTCGCATGGAGCTGGAAGACTTATTCCATGTACAAAATTAGGATTCAAGGGCAGATACAGAAGGATACAGAAGATTCAAAGGCATAGGTCTTAGCTGGGAAGAAAATGAGCGGGGTGGTATAAATCTTAGATGTCTGAAAGTTCGCTGACTGAATTAAGCTGATTACCCGAGCCCTTTGTAGTGACAAATGAGAAAAACTAGACTGCTTTCCAGGTACTTTGAGGTACTTGTCTTAAATACATGTCTTAAGATGAGAAGAATTGTCCTCTGGAGATATGCTCCTCTCCTTCAGCAACAAAGAGAGCTTAACTGATGCAGCACTACGAATTTTGTGCCTGCAAATCTTGGAATACAAAGTTTCCTGTTGCAGATGTGGGAACTGGATATTTACATCAACAGCAGAAATGCTACCAGTATAGTCCAACCTTGCCGTGAGGCAAGCCATCTGAAGGCATGTGACTTATTTAGAATAGTCAGCTTTAGAAATGAGGAACCATCATTTACTATTTTTATTCACCTCTGGTTTACAAGCCTATAGGGGTAACATGTTATAACTCTTCCAGCTTTCTCCTGGAAGTCTCTGTGAAGGAGATTAAAAAACTGAGATACTTGGCTAATCACTTGGCTCTGGAAATGGAGGCTTTGGGTGAACATCAAATGTTAAAATTACATTACTGAAATAGTTGTCACAACATTGTGTTTCTTCTTGTGTTGAAGGGGAAAGAATGGCAGTTGTTGAAGAGTTCTTGCATAAGGAAAAGATGAATCACATAGGAGCTGGTACAACTTTTTCTAAAACATGAAGCTTGATTCTTCATACTCATGTTTGTGAGGGATTGCAAACTTGTGATAATTGTTTGACATGAATAGATTTTGAATGGTCACACTGCGACTCCCTATGCATAATCTAGGGGGTCCAGAGTCACCTTACAGACTTGTTTGGACATCAGGTCACCATAATTTCAGTTTATGTGGAAAGGAATTTTCTGAGGTATGCTCAAGCCTATCATTGATTTCTACTAAGTTCACTGTCAGATGTAGGAAACATCAATAGATAGTATGTAGAATATCAGATAACCCTTAGGGAGAATTTGTGGGCATATACACTGACATATCAGATTGCTGTAGCACTAACTCTGAAAGATGCTTTGCTTTTTATTGATTAGAATTTGGAGGAGGGAGAAATGTTTAAACTCAAGACAGAGCTACAATTATGTGTGATGGATCTCAAAGTAGTTCAAATATTTACTTAATACATGATAATTTAACTGAATTAGACATTAGTTTACAATTGCAATCAAAATGTGTTTTCTCTAAGATTTTAGCTGTTCTAATGATTCTTTAAGTGTAAAGAAAAGCCTGCTGCTTGATTGAAACATGTCCAAAAGGCATCACAGCTGACAGGAACTTGAATTGGTCTTCCGCATTCATTTCTGATAGCAGAGGCAACATATTCTGACAGCAGATGTTAAGCAGGCTACATTTCTCTTTTGCTTCTAAGAGCAACTGACAAGGAGCCATAGACTAACTCAAATAAACAAATAAAAACACCACCTACAAAGTTGTCCAATTAAAACTGGATTACTTCTTCAGAAAGCACACTATTACACTATTTAAATAACAATGGGACAATTAGCAGGTCCCGATTATTTGTAGAAGTGGGTCAGTTCATGGATTTTGCAGTGTTTGCTGGATTTTAAAGTTTATGAGTTCTCCATTCTAATTTTCTTGCTGACCATTCTGTTTTATTTTGTCAGATTGATCTACTTATCCTGCAGATCAGGAACCCTGACAATGTTTTGCCTATTAGGCAGGAATATATGATCCTTATGTACTCCGAGAGCCTCCTGAACTATTTTTTGTTCTTGAGCACAAATTTCTTATTTATCTCTCAGTTGTGCAATAATTTCTTATCTATTCCTTGTAAAATGTGTCAGCTTCTAATGAGGGATTAAGATCTTTGCCTTGCTTATCTCCATAATCAGAATGGCCTACAGCTTAGTGGTTAGAGATTTCACCTATTAGTAGATTCATCTTCATCCTAAAACATCTAAGAAACTACACCAAGGTGTCTTGTGCTGCATTAGAGTGCATTGAATTCTAATCTCCAATAACAGTCAAAGGAAAGTGCAGCTACTGGAGCCTAAAAAGCAGTTTAGTTGACCGGTAGCTAGGTGTTTACCATGAGGTGATTCACTCTCTAGGCTCCATTGTAACTACAAAGGGAGTTTAGATGCTTCCAGCAGAGATTTATGCTTGTTTATGTGTCCTAAGATTGAGTGTGATCCCACCTGTCAGGCTCTAGCCAGTCACTGAACCTAAGGTACCTACTACCACATGAGCTACTACAGGATAGATACACAAGACATCCACAGAGAATTGGCAGATATCATCAAGGACCTAGGCGAGACCTGCACTTTTGGAGTAGCAGCAGCGGGCAATAAGAATCAGAGAAGGTTCCAATTAAGAGAAAGCCCTAACCAGAAAGCCCTGATCTCTCCACAGCAGTTGTATAGACTGCAGAGGAATCTTAACACTGGATCCTTCCATGTGGAGGGTTACGATAAGCAAGGTTTTCTATCTCTGCTTTATTTTATTTTATTTTATTTTATTTTATTTTATTTTATTTTATTTATTTTTCTATGGATATAGCTTGACCTTTCCAGTTCCCCAAGTGCAGGGACTGTGTTTAACATGGAAGATCCTGCATAAGAAATGACTTTCTGGCCTGTGTGCAAAGAACCCTGCTGTTAATTATTATGAATTACAGCAAACATAGGACATGAGTCACGATGAGCTTGCAAATGAAATGGAACATTCTTCAGGGAATAGAAGAGAGATCAAAACGAGTTGTTGAGTCCATATCAGCAGTGACGCCGATGTCATTTACATTAGATTAAATGTCTCGCTTTGGTTAATGTTTCATTATTAGAAAGACTTGTCTATAGAACTATGAGTATCTTTAGATCTAGCTGCAAAGAAGTCATTAGGAATTAGTTCATTAGTCAAAACCAAATCAGGTAACATCATTGATGAAAGGGTAGAGGAAACTTACTTTACGCTATTCTCATGTGTGAAAGAAAAAAGCCTTTCTCCTTTTATGCTGTTGCCCTTTATGTCTAGGGCCTGTTTGAGCACATTCAGAATACAATATTTCTATTCCAGCTAATATCTGTCTTTTCTCTAACAGTATCTGAGGAAGCTTGAAAACTTGTAAGCGAAAAAACTACATGTTTATTCAGTAAATATGAAATAAAGTCAAGTTTTATTCAAAAAATCAAGCATAGGAAATTCTAAATGGTATTATCCCAGATTTTCAGTTCATTTCAATTTTTTTTACATTAACTAGTAATATGTTCTAAAATCCTGAAATCACTAGTTCTCTTACTCCCACTCCTAAGGAAAAAAAGAAACCAAGCTTTGTTTTAGTTCTCCCTACACCTTTTCAAAATGTCTGCCATTCCTCTTTCTTCTCTGCTGCAGTAAACAACTACGCGAGTCTCTGAACAACAGTGAATCAGGTCCAGGGTCCTTAATGACGCTGACCTTGCTAGAAATCTTCTTTTGCACATGGGATGCAGTAATGACAGGGAGCAGAGTAGCTGCGGGGAGCACACGCAGCAGGTTGCAAAATCCTTCCCTGATGTGTTTTTGCTCCGGTCCTCTGTGATGCCTTGAGGTACATCACTGCTGCGAGTTGCTCCTGCAATGCTGGACCATTACTCTGCCTCTTAGCAGAGCCTGTGCCTCAGAGCCACAATTTACACTCCATAATATGTGCACTTTCCAAGTAGAACGACACAGACATTTTAAATATGATTCCTGTGGAGTACATGACCACACAAACTCAGAAAAACACTGCTCATTTTATAGTGCACACCATGCATCTTTGGTATTTTCTGGATCCTGAAAATCACTGTCCGTGTAAAAATGTTGATAGTTGTGTGGATCAAAAGTCATTCAGTTACCTATTGATTAAAATGCTTTGCTTCATTATATGCCTTCAATACAGTTCACTCAAAAACAAACAAACAAACTAACTAAAAAAGCAACGAAAACAAAGGTTGCACCCAAATCAGCAAAGCCTCTTTCGAATCTATGTCTCAGAGTGCATGCTCAGTGCAATTTCTGCATGGCATTCATGCTTCAGTTAGCGTAGCATTTTGTTTTCCAAGAGCCTGTAATGAACACACTCAGGATTTAACAGTTTCCTTTCCAAAAGAGAAAGAATAATTTCAATATAAGAAAATGTTACCATTCACAAAGCAAACAAATCTCAAGCCAAGCTCCTCTTAAGCAGAAGCCTGGGGTTGCTTTCTTGATGAAGTTGCTCTTTTTGAAGCAAAAAGATCAGTCTGCAGTATTTGGACTTCGCCTGTGAGATATGGGGTTCTGAATAATCACTTTGTTTCCCAAATTGTGAATAGTACGGCTCTAGAATAACAGCATATGCTATCATAATTGTAAACTGTAATTATGAAATTCTGATTATAATTCTGGTCTGCAGGTCAGGTGTCACATTTACACTTGTTTTTTTTTTTTTTTTTTTTTTTTTTTTTTTTTTTTTTTTTGCCCGCATTGTTCCATATGTTTTTCTTTGCCTGCAAAGACTTCGTATGGGCCAGTGGTTTACTTCACTAAGCCTGCTTGAAGGCTATAGAAACAAACTTGCACACATTTTAGTCTTTGTGTACATGCAAAGAATAAAATATTTTCCACTACCTATGCTACTCAGTGTTGTTCATTACATGCAGTGACAGAATGAGTGTGTCCTCATTTATTTGGAACAGACTCACAAAGCAGACAGAAATTCATCTTCTGTGGGGATGAATTACCTTGGTCAAATAAATGTGTATGCATGTATGCAAATGAGTAATCCTCTTCTTTTCATATTAGCCACCTAAGCAGAGTGCTTAGAATCATCATCAAAGAAAAAAGAATCCTCTCCTTTAACTATCACTGTGGGATTTTTAGGGAGAAGCCCATTTCAGTGCTTTCAAGAATGAATTTATTTTTGCCTTTTAAATGATTAAAATATAAACCTTCTTGCTGCTTTTCCTTCAGATGTACATCTAGAAGTTGCTGTGATTAGTTCTTCTAATGAAATTTTGAAAGAAAATTTTTAAGAAAACAAGCCAAAGCCTAAGCAGAAAAAAAGTATATTTCTTCAGTGCCTTTATTCAGATCAGATGACTTTGGTGAAAATTGGTTTAATCAGATCATTATAAGGCTATATAACAGTAAAGAGATATGTGGGTAAAAAAAAAAAAACAGTAATTAAAAGCTGATTTAAACAGCATTCTTAAACTGAATGTCAATATTAATAATTCTGAACCTAAGGTTATACATATGGTCATATGTCGATTTGAATCAGGATTTTGAGTTTGTATTTATAGGACTAGGACTGAACATTTTTTTTTCTCCGTAAGCTTCTGTACTGAAATAGACACTTAAACTCATATCCTGTCCCTACAAATGCCATAACATTTCTTGTAGATTACAGGTAACTCATGAATATTAAAGAAGTCACCCAACTCTTAATGGCAGTATAAGCCAAATGCCACTGAGACTACTGGCAGTCAGGCTGTTGTGGCGGTCCTTACAGTCAGCTTTTGTGGCATGGCACTTGCATGCATGGGATTCTAAGAACTAATGAGTGTACCCACAATGAGATGACCATCTGATACTAATTACTGCTCATCTTAGGTAAGTGGATCTTGCCTGCTCAGATTCCAGCACTGCGCAAACACAGATGATAATACTCAAAAACAGTACAGACAGGGACAGAGAATAGTGTTATAAAGTGTTCTCCTTTGGCAAGGCAAACACATTTTTGGATTATTTTTTGATTCTGCTCACATTCATCATCTCAGTAGCCAAATAAATATTCCCACTCACTCGATTTCTGTAGTATAATATTGACCATGACTCTCTGGCTATTTCCTAAAGCAAGAGATTCCCAGCTAGTCTTGCAGCAAAGGCCAAAACAATTTAGCTCCTGTGATGTGACCAAGCACAGTGCATGCAATCTGGCTTTGCTATAGGCGAGCTAGTATGAAGAGCAAAAGTGTAATAACTAACTTTTGAAAAATGACAAACCACAAAAACACTTGGACAGTGCAAATAGTCAGGTTTCCATGACTTAGCGCCTTCACAAAGATGCTCAGGCCTTCTTGTTGCCACAGAACACTTTTCCTAGTATAAATTCTATTTGAGTGACATTTATGACTTACTGCAGCCTATCTGCTGAATTTAGTGCGACTCCTGTCTTCTCCCCAGGTTAATCACTTGGACTTCTTCACCTTCTGAAGAATCCCGCCTGCAGAAAATCTCCAGTTTCATCTTGCATTTTGATGTACTTCCCATCTCAAGGTCTCAAGCTGGAAACAGTTTTTGGAACTTCACTGTTTTAATAGTTGAAAAGATTCAGAATTTCAAGTGTATACACGCTGTTAACCTGGTGCTGGAGAAGCATAACTTCCAGTAGCAGCATAATAAAAAAACAAAATATCAATGGTGTGGCAGGACACCAGAAGTGGAGACCTGCATTTTTTTATAATGCCCTAGGCCAGAATTTGGATGGATTTCAGCAGTGTCAGAGATCATTACTACACAGGAAAGACAGAATAGGTTCACCTCCTGGTTCAATTCCAAATGACTGTTGACCAAAGTCTCACAAAATGAGGATACTCATTGAGATTTCAGAAATGCATTTATATCATAAATACTAGGTGGTGAACAGTGGCACCTTTCCTGGCAGAAAGATGCAGGACTGGATGGACACGGAGTTGAATTATTTCTTGTTAATAAGGGACAGACAAGCAACAAGGCTTTCGTTAGTCCGAACATTGGGAGTCAGAAGAAACTGGGATCATCAAGGCATCCCTGTCTTTGCACACCTCCAAGGATGTTTTTGATACCCTTCATTGTGAAATAAAGCTGTGGGGTGAACAAAAACGACAACTGGTTCAAAACACCACCTGCCACAGACATTACAGAAATGACCCCAGCAAACCTGTGTTTTCAGCTGCTGTTCTTTTTATGCAGAACAGCTCAGTTAGATGACAGACTGCAGGAGTCCTGCTCACAGCCACTCTGGGACAGCCCTTCAGCCAGGGGCTTATGGTCTTCCACAGGAACTACAGAATGCTAAAGTCATGGCACAATTTAGTGTGTGCACCTGACCTCCACGAGAAACGAAGCTCTTCTGCAGTGGGTCTCTCATCTAGAAGAGATTGGAATGATCAAAAACAGATTAAAATGAGAACATGACTGTAACTCTACTTATGTGGTCTAGCTTCCTGTAACTTGACAAAAATAATTTATTTAAGAACAACAGTGTAATAGCAATCAACCAATAAAAACAGACCTCTGCAGAATGAGGGCTGAAGTAAGGAAAGGATGCGGGAGAGGAGATACTGGGAGTAAGAGAGAGAGACTCTTCTTGTGATTATTATTTATTATTATGATTATTGTGATTATTATTTATTATTTCTTGTGATTATTATCTTCTTGTGATTATCTAGTTCTGATATGCTTTGTAAAGTGATGAGCTCACTTTATAAATAGAGAATAAGATGGTTGGAAGATGACCAGAAGTATGGTATGAGGGAGACACAATATGGAGTAATACGCTGATCATGACGCACCTTTCTTGCTGATGAAAAAGAACTTGGCTATCGACATTAAGCAGACCTGACTCTAGATAAATGGTTAGCACCAGCACATTTCACTAATACTAAATTGATATATCACTATCTGGAATTCTTTTTATACTTCTCTCTCTCCGCTGCTAGTGATAGGTCTCCTTGGAAAGAAATTCTGTTTTTCTTAGTGCTACTTTTTAGAGTAGGGGAAAGGCGAGTCATTTGGCACTTTAACCTTTTCCAACTACTTGAACAGCTCAGACTTCCCATTCAATCAGTGAGTTAGAGGAGGGGCTGGGTAAAGAAAATTATGAGACAGAAAGAGGAAAATCAACAAAAGGTGGAAAAAGTGACTTAGCTGATGTGGTAGGAAAGAGAAAGGGAAGCATTTTTTTCTAAGGAAAGGGAGAAAGCAAAAGGTTTGAATCTGATGTTATATTTTTCTGTTATAAGTTTTGTAGGGTATTCAGATACCATGGTGACGAGCACAGCTGAAATATCTAAGCACTCTGGGATAAAATATATTCAAACAAAAAGGATAATTAAAATTGTGCTTATTTAGATGAGGGATAATGTCTCAGTTCCTATGCAAATGTGCATAGTTAAAGGATCACTTGCCTTTTTATGAAAATGAATATTGAAAGTTTGATGAGAAACTTGGGAGAGAGAAACATTCTTGAAGTCAAAGCAAATGCAATCTCTATATGCAAATGAAATCAATTAATTTTAGCAGCCATGTATGAGTGTAAATGAGAAAATCAATGTTTCTCAAAATCTAGTAATTTGATAGCCATTAGTCTCATTAGACTTTCTTTTAAAAGCTTAATTATTCAAAAATACAACCCGATTGAAGTATGGTTTAGAGAGGACACATTTTTAAATTAATCATAACAGTGATTTTCCCCACAGAATGAAGATACAATACCAATATAAGGTCTTGTACACAGGAAAATGACATCTAGCTGGACTTGGGACTTTAATTTGTTGAAAAAATCTGCCAACACCATATAGATCAGTTTATCTAGAAGAATATGAGTAGCTCAACTGAAGGCTCTCTGAGGCTGTACTGTTTGCATCCTGTAAAGATTCATCCCTTGATTTTTAGGGACATGCATAGTGTGAGGCCAGGACTAACTCAATAGCTTCTTCCAGGCTTCATCTCTGGATGAAGAGTCTGAGTCCAATAGAAGGGACACTGAGCTGAGAGCCAGCAGCACACCTCACTCATGGCTGGACTTCACTGGACTAGCTGGGGGAGGGCTCATCCTTCATGGACGGTCACTGTCAAAAGAATTTTGGATCACTGTCTTCAAAACAGCCTCCTGGCTACAGGTCTTCCAGGAAAAATGTATCCTCAACCTGAGGAGAGTTAAACAGATTAGCACTGTAAATTTGATATTCTAAGAGATGTTTGTTAACTTGGTGAGCCATAAGGACATTGCTATTCCTAAAAAGGAGACATACTATTTAAGATGGAACCCACTAGTTGCATAATTTACATCTGCAATTGAAATGAGGCCTCTTTTACGACCATGAGGTCTTGGCATGGTTTAGCTATGTCCATACTCTGAAACAGGTGGCTGCATCCAAACTGCCTTTTGTGAATGGCCCTAGGCCTGGCAAACTCCAAAAATGTGCTAATTTCTAACTAACTGAATTTTCTGAGTGAATAATAGCTTGTTTGTGCCAAAACTGTGCCAATGACCATTCTTCCAATTTATAGTGTGGACAATCAAGTTCATATGCTTGTGACGTGCCATGACATTGTTTCACTTGTTAGCATAGATGGTCTTTACTGAATAGATTATTCCAAAACATTTTAAATCCACTTCTTGTAAGAAGTGAAATCACCTGGATTCTTAGACGCATTTCTTTATATCTTTTGAGGATCTGGTTTACAGCATCTCTGATGAGCATGTTGAGTCAACTCACTATATTGCTGTAAAACTTGCATATTACCACTCCTCCTTCCTGCTCTTCCACTTCTCACCAATGCCCCCCACATTTCGTTGCTTCTCTCATCCTCTCTCCCCTCCTTTTCAAAATAATCAAGATATAAGGAAGATGTACTTTCAGAGGACCAATTAAGCACAGCAGGACACCAGCTGAGATGAGGAGCTGCAGTAAGTGAATTTAAATCAAGCTGCAGTTTCTGAGAAGTGATCTCTGTGCTATCACTGGAATATTTGTTAACAGTGGCAGGGGCTTCAAGCAGATCTGCAGGTTGCCAAGGGAAGCTAGGTCCTAGCCTGTAGTCTGAAGGATGGTGTGAGCCAGAAATGTAGAAATGTAAAAAAAGAAAGGAAAGAAAGGTTAATTTTTTGCCTGTGAATCACACACAAACCTGGCTGCAAGATTTTTGCTAAATCCTTCCAGGTAATAGACAAATGAGGAGCAGAAAAGAAAGAGGTAGAGTATGGTAATATGCAATATTAGCATACATTTAGATAACGCATGATTGTGAAAGCTCAGGATTGCAGAGCATTTCAAAAATTAATTCCTTTTTATGTAAGGAGGCTACTTTTCAGCTGCGGCATTACCATCTCATTGGTGTATTCTCTGCTTGGCAGAGAGAGATTTTAGGCACTGCTCTTCTGAAGTACTGCCACTTAAAAAGGGAAGAATCAGTGCAGCCCAACGGAATTTAGGCTGCCCCACATTTCCAAGACAACCCAAAATCTCAGCACTCTCCTCGTGGAACATCCCCGCAGGCTTCACTTTGCCATTCTTGTGCTGCAAAGTCCTAGATGTGCCATGGCGTGAGCCAAACTCAGTCTCCTCTCAGCAGATGGAGAGCACTGAGCAATTACGCGCTGCCTGCTGCGCTGCTTCAGCCCGGTCTCCCTTCCACCAAATGGACCCTCTCCAAGGATCCTACTCTAATCTGCCCATGGCATTCAGGGTGAAAGCAGCAGCTGCATGGAGGTGCACAGCAGCACCATAGGATGGGCTAGGGCAAGAAGTAGGTAATTTCCCCCTTTGTCTCTGAAGAATGAAGGTAGGAGAAAATGGGGTCTCCAAATAGCGTGAGGGCAGGCCACCAGGTCAGCTAGCCAGGTGAAAGCACTTTTAAGGTTGCTCATGGTGCTTACTGCCATTGGGAGCAGTAGGAATTTGGCTTTTTGACTTCTGTGCAAGAGAGCTGGGAGACAGGAGAGAGGAGGTGCTCTCTGAGTATCTCAGTTTACATTTCATTTGACTCTTGCCTCCTAGGGAAGGAGGTGTCCTATATTACATGTCCCAGAGGGTCCAAAAAGAGAAAGATTAGTGCAATATAGTGAAACTGAGACAATTGCTCTTCTGGATAAATGAGAGAAAATGCAATCAGAGTGAAATTTCTTTTCTCAATGCTTGGAATGATCACAGGGACAGGGACTTTCCAGAGTGTGAAGTGTCCCTGAGCACGATGCTTACATTAAGAGCCTCTACACAGGAACCATGGTAGGACATTTCTGATCAGCAATATCAGAGCAACCGAGCATGTATCCCCATGTCCCCAGCAGCAGAGAGATCTTAGTGATCAGCCTTTTTTCCACAACTCTCTTCTTAAAAGATTAAATGCTATACTTTTTAATAAGAATCTAAACAGGTTGCAGTACCCATGTCTGATTTCTGTTCTTCTGCTGTTTTGTTCACTGCTTCCTTTTGGAAGCAGTGCTTGAGATGGGCTCAAAAGAATTGAAGAAAGGCAGCTGTGACTAATTCCTGGCTGGAGTTGGCAGAGAGAGGTGAAGCAAAGGGCAAAGAGTGTTTTCTTGAGCGCTCAGGCTGTCCTGACTGGTGTCTGCCTGGTCTGTTGAGCCTAGACAAAATGGCCTATTTGGACTAAGTCTATGCAGAGCCCCAGGTACATGGCCTGATAGTTATATAAACTAATAATGTAGATCATAAAACTAAATAGTATGATTTCATTCTGCAAATGATTTGGGGACATAGTTTTCAGGAAAGACACAATACAAAGGAAAATTGTATTGCATGGTACTATTCTTTATGAGTTTCTTGTACTTTAATATGATATAAAATTCATATTAATAGGTGCCATTTTTATAGGGAAATTTATGGCCAAAGCATGGCAACTTCTCTGCTGCAAGAGCTACACAGAGAAAATTAAATTTGACCATTGCTCTATTCTTTATATGCATGGATATTCTGGTGTGAAACAGCGAATTGTTTAAACCTGAGAGCCTTTATATTGTATGCTTTTTTATTAGCCACTTTGTTCATGATCAACGTTTCTGTGGCATCAGTAAAAAAATATGGGAACTGTCCATTGGCCAGAATGACATCTGTGCTTTTTCATTTGCATCAGATGAGGAATGTGTAGCCTAAAGACACAATTAATGTTAAGCTGGCCTCTTCTCCAAATTAGTGGTCTCCTACGCATAGGTTTATATGCCATATGTGAAGGGCCAAATTAGTCCCACTTGGATCACTTTTTCCTTGATCACTGAGAACTAAACCCACAACAGTGGCTGTCTGTATAGACGCAATTTTCCATGGCAGAACCAACATTTACTCACCCAGGAATTTTTCTGTAAAACATTCTGTATCAGATGTATTTATTGGTTGAATTTTATCAAGGTCAGATGACACTTCTGAAGTAAAAAAATCTAAGATCCCTAAACTGTGCACACACATGAGGTAAATTGCCAGGTTTCTTGATTGTGCCTTCAACAGTGGTTCTCAAGGCACAGCCTAAAGGGGATGGTCCAAGACGTGATAACAAACGTTCAGGACAGTGGAGGGGGATGTGGTGAATTATGTTGACTGGAAAAGGGACTCTCAGAATTCCTGGCACTGGTGCCTCAGCCAACCCTGATATGGGACTAGAAGTCTTTCATCTTGTAGAAAGTAAAGGACTGTGTTGTCTTGGCCCATTAGACAAGACCATGGGTACATTATATTAGCAAAGCAGAAAAGGATGGTGGTATACGGAAGTAAGGGCAAGTGAAAAGTTTTCTAACTTACGTGATGAAACTTGAGTTACCCTTTCCTTTCACTTTGCCCCTGAGTCAGTATTCACGGCCTTCAATGATTTGCTTCAATGGGGAGGGACTGGCATCATAACACTAGAGTGGATTGGTACTAATAAATATGGTAGGAGAACTGGGATGCACAGCCTTTCCCACTGTTTACACAGGAGCACCAACACAACACTTTGCTGAAACAATTAGGTGTATTCTTCCTGTTGCGTACTTTGGAGAAGATAATTAGAAAATATTTAGGGGAAAAAAGTAATAAGAGGACAAAATTTTCTGTTTTTATGTTCTGCCTTTAAAAAAAGGCAACCTAGCTTAAGCATTATCTATAATACTAAGATAGTGAAATTATATTGCAAAATAAATATATTTTAAAATGTAAATCTAACTATAAAATGCTTTAATCAAGGACTATAAAAATCTTTTATCATAATTGTTTATTACAGCATACAGCAGGATAGGGGGGTTATGGTTTAGTGGCTTTATGATATAATTTAATGCCTTTTAACTATTCAAGAATGAGACGATTGAAACATGTTAGTAACATTTTTTTTATTTAAGTGGCTCATATGTTTGCAATCTTATGGTGGGTTTTTTTTTTGCTTGAGAGCATATAAAGGCACATGTCTTTCTATCCATTTAAGTGTTTATATATTCCTTTACAATTCAAATTTCTCCAAATTTCTATAAAAACATTTTTATGAGGGAACAATAATTTGAAGACTACTGTTATGTGTCAAAACTCCATAATTTTTAAAAGATCTTTTAAACACTGCACACTTTATCATAATATTTTGGATCCTGTGGAGCACAGTACCAGCTTTGGTACACTAATTGTAATCTTGAAAATGTGCAACTAGAAATCTATTCTGAAGTAAAACCAGGAGGATGGTAAAAAACAAGAAAAGTGAGAAAAAGAAGAAAGATATGGAAAAGGTTATTCCTCATCATCTAGAACATCTCAACATTAGAGAGAAAACAACAACATTTTCCCTCCAAAACTTATGGAAAGACATATGAATGCTTCTGTCATTGTGTAACATCCATGTCACTAGCCATTACAATTAAATAGATTTGCTCCCAGGGCGGGGGGAGAAGGTAGTTATATGATCAAATCACTGACTTATGCTCTTGTTTTTTTCCATGATCAGTTCAATCATGTATTTATTCACCAAACTCATTAGAATTGCAATGGTAATCAGAGAGAGGAAATGGTTTCCATCTATCATCCTGTTTCTAACAAGAAGAGGTAACAGACCGTTTTAGTTACAGAGCATTAATGCTCATTACTGCCCTAATGAAGATTTGTGTTGCTTTTCCAAGAACCTTCAAACTAATCTGCAATTTCCTCTTGGCTTTCAAAGAAACACCAGTTTTCACATGACTTAGCCTACTGGAGCAAAGAAAGACCTGTTATTCTGACCATTACAAAACAGTTTCATAAATAAGGAAAATTAATATGACGAACATGAGATAAAATGTAGTTACTTAATTACTATGGCTAGATTATTTGACTTGGGTAAACATCTGATTTACTTGATCTCTGTGCCCAGATTTTTCTCCTAGCACCCATATCTGTGCTGCTTAACATGTGGCTATTATTGAGCTACAACCTATTAAGCTGTTACCTATTAAACTGTTACCACATATTTAAGCAGTATTTAAGTACTTGTGATATATTATGTTAGCCAAATGTCCACTACATACCTTGCCTGCTCTAGATTTCCACACAACTGGGCTGAGCATCATTCCAAGAACCTTCGTTCTTGCACTGAAAGGCTCGTGCTGCAATGGGCAATTCAAAATGCTATTTCCTGGGGCTATCCTTAATGTCTTACCTGCCCTTGCAAAACCCCAACACAGACAAAACAGTGCGTACAGCCTGGGAACCAACTTTGCACTGTGGGGTGTTTGCTGTCACCGTGAGATTAAGCTCCGAAAGCAAGCGGTGTGCGGGGCCTACTGCACGTCGGCACAAAGAAAGGCATGCCACAAAACCAGCTTTTCTGGCGGCCCATGTCGCTGCTGTCTGGGGGTTTGACACATTTAACAAGCCCACATGTGACTGAACTTTTGCTCACTAGTGCTGGCATTAGTACGTGTGTCTCCTGTAGATAAGCCCTTGGGTTTTTGCTCTGATTTTGCCTCCACGTGAAATGGTTGCTTGTTGAAAAAGACCGCCTGTTTAAATGTCCTCCTCTACCAGGCCTCGAATGCCTGTGCTCCCACACACATAAGCAGTTACCTTCCCGAGCTGTGTATTAAGGGCCTATTGGAAAACATTTGTCCCTTAGTAACAGCTTGACATTTGGACAAAAAGGAATTTAAAATAAAGGAAGTACCTTGCTGAACCTAGGAACATTTAAATGCATCCTAAGGAAAGACTAACTTGAGTGTTGTTTAAAGAGTTTTAATTTTGTTGGCCAGGGCTACTGGGAACTAAGAAAGCCCTTTACACTTGGAAAGAAGCTTGCCAAACCATTTCCTTTGCGTATCTTGTTCTGCAGAAGTAACAGAATATTCCATTCCTGCATATTTTAATAATGCCAAGGGAAAAGGTGCATGAAAAGTCAAGGAAAGCAGCTTTCTGACCAGGCTATTGCTGTCTGTTCCCATGGTTTATGCATAATAGTGGTGACACATGGTTCCTTCTTCCTGTGGAAATGATATCTATTTCCAAGAGAAGTTCTGCTACTTTCTGAAAGACTGACCTTTTTACTGGTAGCAGTTTGGCAGGTGTTTGTTGATGTTTTTAGATATTTGACTTGCAAAAACTAAAATGTACTCCAGGGATTTAACTATTGTTCTATTTTAAATGTGCTTTCAACAGCATAGCTCCATTGTCTTGATTCATGTTGCTGAGAAGGAGAGGAGAATTAAGGTCCTTTTTCTTTCCTTTTTTTTTTTTTTTCCTCATGCAGGAAAACTAACATTATTATAAGGAGAAGCAGTTTAAGAATACTGTGGAGTCTATGTCTATATGGAGATATAGATCACTAACTTGGATTACATATGGCAGTCAGTTCTATGCCCAGTAGTAGGTATTTGAAGAATAAAGACCTTAATTATGAACAGCTGTTTCCACATACTTAATAAAGTGTGCATGGCCAGTTCAGGCTCTATAAAGTGTTAAACGTAGTTTTATAAAACACACACTGGGACCATGTACATTTTTCAAAGAGTGCACCAACGTTTAAGTCCTGTCTATCTTTTGATTTCAGAGCACATCTCTAAAAATATTTTTTCCTGTTTGGTAGTATAATAGAGGTTTAAATAATTTCTTAATATATCTAAAAGGCATGTTAATTCTTGTTCAAAAGGATCACTAAGTTTGTATTAGAGGCATCTTTTTACAGCCTGCTGGGATTTTTGCCTATTGGGCATTTCAACATCCCAGGAGAGTTCATACGGATCAGGAGTTAACTGATCCACCACGACTGATTTGCAAGGTGTGAATAGGGAACTACTCCAGTAGAACTTCTTGACTTGGGCTCTAGATATGACCCATTGCTTCCTTTCACTGAGTCATCAATCCCATGCTTTCTTTTCACAAATTATAACTGGCAAACACTAAGATGTGGGGCCAGCCAGGAGGGTTAGAAACATCTGTTAGGGCCTGAGCTACTAATCTTTTAATTCGTTTTGTGAATATAGGAGATGCAGCTCCCATATAGAAGCCCTGTTTAGAAATGGGTGTTTGTTAAGCCCTGCATCTTCGCTGCAAACATCTCCAGTGAAGATCGGCTTTTGTACTTCATTCATGGCCATAGAGGCATTTAGATTTCCAGATGAATCCTTCCAATGCAGAATCCCGAGTAGAAAACTCGATGCCCAGTGCTGAGTAACTGTTCCAAGGGTGGGATCAGGGACAAGAGACTGTCAGGAATTGTTATTCAACTTTTTCAGGAGCCAGGAACTTCTGAATTTAAGCAAATACAGGGAAGAACTGTGAAATGGGTTAAGCAATCACAGTATGACAGCTAGGTGAGAGGAGGCAGTTTTAAGGAACAGGTTGTGCTACAAGTTTTAAAGGCATTTTAAGCGTTGTTACACTTTAGCGCAGGTTTGACCAGATTAGACTAAACAAAATTTTAGTAATAGGTTGAATACCGTGAACTCGT
>NW_010577418.1:26185-46346 GCF_000705375.1 Tinamus guttatus | reverse complement strand
CTCTTGTGCACCACCACTCTGGTCAAAGGACGCATAGGTATCACACTTATTTTCTAAGTGGACCTGGCACTAGAGGGCGATGGAGACATACATTTTGGCCACTGTGTTCCAACAGCTTATTAGAAAGCAAAAGCAGATGGGAAATAAATAAATAAATAACAATTAGCAAGTTCTTGAAAGAAGGATGTGCTCTACCATCTCCATTCCCTTTGGCTCTTCTTTCTTCTGTCTGGCTTATTAAACTATGGGCTCTTGCATCCAGTGGCAGTTCTCGATATTTCTCCCTTCTCGCTATCATCACCTTCTCTTCTTCAGAGCTGATACACTTCCCTTTGGGATGCAATCTGAAACCTGCCTCCAGTGTGTCCTCCTCAAGATTCCTTTTGCCCCTTTTCCCATCTTTGCTTCTGCCTCTGGACCTTCTCTTGATCTTATTCCTCCTCCATTCATCTTTCTGACCACTCTGTCCCTTGCCTAAGGAATCTCTCCTGTGTTACATGTTCCTGGCCTACATTAAAAAATGCAGAAGCCATGTGGCTAAAAAGAGTACTTTGCTGTTTGTACTAGTGGTTGGGGCAGTGAAAAGAAAGAAACTAACAACAACAAAAAAACAGACTTCGGTCCTTGCCCTTGTGCCCAAATTGTTCATGAATATTACATTATGCAAATAATTCAGAGGCAGGCACAAAAAAACAGGTTTTCCTCTAACCCAGAGGCTTTGGTTTCATCTAGACTAGCCTCAGGAGGCAGAGCAGAGGGTGTCAAAGTGATGGCCTAAGGAACAGATAAAAGCAGCTTGACCTCTTGGCTGAGGAACTCTGAAGCCTAGGCCTTTCACTGCCTAACTGAGTGCTCCAGCCAGCTGTATAAAATTCATTGGGATACCCAAGGAGACCTCAGGGGAGGCCGTCAGCTCCTGGCCCTGGGGTGAGCTGAGGTACCTGAACTCCAGAGCAGGCTCTGGTCTTCCTTTTTTTCTAGCTCAAGACTGCACTGCACTCAGCAGAGGCTTTTTTGAGAAGCACCTTCTGAAGCACTGAACTCTCCCACTGAGTGCTGAGGAGCTCAGGTAGCTCAGACCACCCCTGCACATCACTCCTCAGTGGCCAGTGTGGTGCCATTAGCACTAGAGCTCTGCTTGCCAGTTCTATCCATGAAATTTTTATTGTCTTCCCATAGGTTTCTCAAACCTAAGTCTTCAAAGACTTGGGAAATGCTTCCTGGAGCTGTTACTCGATCACCTCTTTCTCCTTGCAGTAGGCTCAGAATTATTCCGAGGAACAGGCAGTTTGTACATAGAGCTGTCATACTACCTGTAATATATTTTTTCTAGTAGCAAATATACCTCACAGCTGACTCCAGAATGTATATTGTTTTTAAGCTCATAAGTTCATAATGCCACTTGAAAGAATGTGTAACAGAAAAAAATAAAATAATGTGAAGGCAAGGGCAGAGTCCACACCAAGCAGCCATAAATTTTAAGAAAAGTGTGCTGAAAACTGTAGTGAAGGGCAACACTGGCTTCAGTAAATGGGTGATTCATCTTGCATTTGTTTTTCATGGCCACATTTCATGTAGTGCCACTTTGCTCCCTCATGATGTGGCCCCGGGGCTGTGTGAGTCGGATGGGCAGGATCTTGGTTGCCATGAAGGTGAAACTCTGCAGCAAAGGCAATGCTCACCAGAATGGCACAGTGCTCCTGGTAAAGGTGTATTGCAAGCAGTTCTCACAAGCATCACTTTTTAAATTATTAAGGAGACAAATATTACCTCCCCCTCCAGAAAAAGCAATCTCTCGTTTCATCACTGAGAGATGTGATTTGAGCTGTATTTCCCTAGAATTGACATGATGACAGGAGGGTATGTGATGGAGAATGAGAAAGTATTATACAGATTCGCATTCAAATTCATTATCAGGCAGTGAGACTGATGATTCAGAGTCAGAAAAAAATGAAACAAGCAGAGATCGTGTCTCAGTCAGTGCTCATAACAAACTTGAATTCCCATTTGCACAGCTCATATACATGGAAACTACATCGCACACTTAGAATCAATTTGCATATGCTGTTTCTACTCAGGCACACAACAAATAATGCATTAGGAGTGCATTTTAATGCATTATATTATTATACAGCTTGCAGTGCTGTCCTCTATTAATTTATTTTGTAAAGAATGTGTGCATGCATGTGTATATTCTCACTTGCTCATTCTGTCACTGTTCCAATAACACTAAGATCTTTGATCTGAGAGGGTAGATTAAGAGAGACCCTTTTGGGAGTCTAGTATTTTAGAAAAATTACCAGACAGATTTGCATCTTTTAAACGGATGGTTCAAATTCCTTCTTTTGCATAGAATAATTATCTAATATGCAATAAGATTTCAGAATTTGTGCCAGAGTTGCTGCCAAGGGTGGGCTCGTGTGGACTCCATCTGGCCCCATAATCCAAAGAGACCAGAGCTTTCATTAACTGAAGAGCTATCATCTCAGAATTGATCAGCTAGCGTGGACCTGCTTTGACAATGTAATGCTCTTGCTGTGATGATTCACTAATTCTTCAGTTCAGTAAATACCCAAGAATCTCGGAATGTACTGCACCATTAGCTGATGTAAAAACAAAAAATGACCCAAATGTCTTTACAATATTTGGAGTGATTTGAAAAGTAAGAAAAAAAAAAAAGGTGTTATGATCATAGAATCATAGAATCATAGAATGCTTAGGGTTGGAAGGGACCTCTAGAGATCATCTAGTCCAACCCCCCTGCATACGCAGGGACACCTAGAGCACGTGGCACAGGACTGCATCCAAGCGGGTTTTGATGATGCTGGTTAAAAAGGAGTTTCATCACCCCAGTGCTGTTCAACTCATTTAAATAGCTGCTTTTTTATTCCTTTCCTGCAGCATGCTCAGGATGAGCATTGGCTGAAGAGGGGCTCTGAGAGTTGGGTGGACCCATTGAACTGTGGGTCTGCACGGCCAGTGTCACTGCTTCACTGTGCAAGCACTGCTCATGATGCTTGTTCAGGGGTGGCCTCCCAGGGCAGTGATGCCACCTTTTCCTTTTCCTCTTCCTCTTCCTTTTCCTTTTCCTTTTCCTTTTCCTTTTCCTTTTCCTTTTCCTTTTCCTTCTCCTCCCCTTCTTGGGGCTGGCAGGTGAATTTATGCCAACACTCTCCTACATGCATGTCTTGGACTGTCTCTTCTTTTCTGTGGTAGGTACCCGGCTTCCCAGGAGGCTCACAGGTAAATGAAAGCAAGCAGAACTTAACTTTGATTTCATAAACTAAACAATGCCAGGACCTGCTGCTACATCCAAATATCTGCTGAGAGCAATTTCTGGCCCATGCTAACTTCTGAACAGTCCTGGCTGACCTGAGCCATAATCATACTAGGGAATGTGCTCATGATTTAATTGTGGCCAGTTAAATGCTACGTGATGCTCTTCTAGTGAATCAATTTTTGATTCACTCACTGCTACTTTCCATTTGGTTTTCAACAACCCCACTAGGTTATGCAGAAGAAAATGAAGGCCAGACATGGTTGCCTAAGCAGTCTGCATGTTTCTAGTTAGACGAGCATTTCATCATCCTTCATTCTCAGCCATGCTGGAGTTAGGTCTGTAGTTCAGAGCTTGACTACACACTCCTCAGCATAGGGCTGGATATAGATCCTAAAATTCATTGCACTGGCCCCGTTTTCTGAAATGATCTGAAGTTGTGTGTTAACAGAAGTGATAGTTTCTGCTCTGTTTGTATCATACTAGCATTGACAACACAAAACTTCAGCTAATTGCCTCTCTTTGGTTTGTTTGAATATTTGAATTGTCTTTAGACATTTGAGGAACTCTTGAAAACAAACAACAACAACAACAACAAAATGTCCCTTATCCTTTTATTAAGAAAGCAGAGAAAAACCCACGTGTTCTGAAGTAACTTTGGATATCAGTATCTCCGACTAGCTAGCAGGCACTTGAATAAAACAGCTACCTGTGGTCATTGAAATAATGTTTCATTGTACCTTCTATAACGTATTAATCAAAAAACATCTTGCAAAGCAAATGCCATGTGGTTTTACTGAGAAAATAGATGTCACAGTTTAAATTCCCAAATGCTCTTTTCTATATCATTTAAATAACATATATTTTACTTGGGTACTTCCAAGGCATACAGGGGAAACCAGCTATTCCAGACCCAGAGAAACTAGAATGTTGCTGCCAAATCTGTCTGCAAGAACAGTCTCACCCTGACTGACAGCTGAGAAACTTCTGCTATTTAAGAGCCTCGCTCTTTGAAATTATATTAATGCATATAGCAATAGTTTGATTTCAATTCATTACTAATAGCTGGACAGAGGACAGTTCACATACTTACACTGTGTATTAACAGTTTGATACTATAATGTATGCTCCCTCCTTATATTCTTTCCAGGGGAAGGATACTAGGTTACCTTGGTGTTACATGGTGCTTCATTATAGGGCAAGAGGTATTAGATGTCAATATCACCCTGGAAGGAAAGAACTGCAGAAATAAATAACTTATGTCATCTGCTACTTTATTTACCAAAATCCTCAATATAGAATAGCAGGATAACCTTCAGAAGGAAGGCATGTATGAAGAGTACTTTAAAGTATCGGATGACACACTGGATGTGGAGTTCTGAATGAGCACTGAATACACAGGCCATGTTCTTCTTTTCATTTCCTCATGTGTATGGCTTGTTATTCATGTGTAATTTTCAAATCATAGTGACACACAGTACCTTTTAGGGGCACACATGCACAAAGAAAAAGAAAAGATTTCAAACGTGGTTTCAGGATTTGCTTTGCATTTTGAGTAAGTCAAGGAAGATGAGTATTAAATCTCACAAGAAAAAAAATAATTTTAATATGTTAAAGACAAACTTACACAAAAAATAGCCTGTTGATAGTGTATATAGTATTTTCTTTCCCACAGACTGAAGCATATGGGGTTTAACAGCTACACTAGGAACAACACATCCATATTGCACATATGGTATAATGATGTGAGCAACACAGCTAGGACACCATCAAGGAAGATGAAGAGTGGTTTCATTTAATCATGAACACAAAGAGACATGAACAGCAGGGCTGAAGTATAAGATGTTTGGATAGGAACTTCTGTGGGGAGGCGACATCCTTGCAGCTGCTCACTACATTAAAGGGAGGATGAGGAACAAGGGCACTGGTGGGCTCTGTGTGGATGCTGACCAGGACCACTCCTGTTCCTGAATGAGTGGGGGGAAAACACAGAAGCAAAACCCACCATGAATATTATTGCAATTGCTGTTCTACCAAGATGCTGAATTCAGATCTGTTTTTCTGGCAACAACTCTATAGAGGATTATAGGGGATTTGGTCTCCCACTGTAACATCTGCAGACAAGAGGGCTTAATGGCTTTTAGTTGGTAGGAGACCATATTTGGGAGAACGGATGTTTCTGAATGGGAAATAGAGAAGAAAGTTCCTTGAGCTTCAGAACTGACTAAAAAAAAAAGAAGAAGAAGAAAAAAAAAAAGTCTGCCAAAATCTCCTTTGAATGCATACAGCTGATGGAATTTGATGGCTCAATAAGCCTGAATAGTGTTAACTTAGGTATCTAAGTGAGATGAAATGTACCTGAAATGGTTTTGCCCAAGCGTGCAAGTGCAAAGGAAAAGCATTTAATCTTTTTAACCTGGCCCTGAAGATTTCATGGAAGACGGTTAACTTTTAATGGAAAGCTCAAGATTTCCCAGATTTCTGCTCATATAATTGCATATTGTCAGTACAAAAGTAGTTAAGGTCAATGCTTAATGACTGCATTGATACATAAATATCTGTATTGATATCCGACTGTACTGACACATAAATATATATATAATTTTTTTTCATCTGCTCTTAAAAAAGGGAGAAACTCTTTGTTGTTTCTGCCTGGTCTTGCCAGTTTAATACAGCTTTACCTTCCTCCCAGAAACTCACCCTGCCCCTAAAATGAGCTATTAATCAGATATCAGTGGGATAGTATAAGTCTGTGGAAGAGGAGATGAAGATATGTGGGGACACCTTTCATCCTATTATACTCCTTTTACGGGGCCTCAGCTTCTTTTATAACAGCACACTATCTAATAGCCACTGCCATTTTAGCCTGTAAGTTCAAAGAAACTATAAATTGCTTGACATGACTTATTTGCCACAGAGCATGAGTGCTACAATAAAATATGATAATAAATTAATAATCAATAATAGCTGACAGTGTTCCTTTCCATTCTCTTCTGTGAAACAGCCTGAACAGTCAGGTCCTGGAGGGTTCATGTCTCGCTTTAGAGGATTGTGAGGCAGAGCTGGATTTCTTGGGTTCTCTCCTTAACTGTTACTGAAAACACAGTTTTCAAAGTACAAGGTTATTTCATACTCTTAACTTCTCTGTACTCAGGCTCAGGCAAGGAGACCAAGTAAGGTGAGAACTTCTTTCTCTCTTGCAATGGGCTGTTAACTTTGGAACCTGGTTACAACTGCTTAAATGCCAAAATGATTCGTAGCTGCCAGTATGATTACTTTAGTTGACATGGCATTTGGCCAATCTGCAACCAATTAATAACTTTCATGGGTGATGGGGTATTTTTCCTCAGGAGGAAATGAAAAGACATCTCAGCACATTCTCTTTTAATCTCCTCCAGATGTGGAATAGGTTAGAGATTTCTGATTATTGTTCTACTCACAGCTACCTTTCATTTGTGTAATAATATAGAATATTTCCACTCCTGATGGGCTACTCAAGTGTATCAGGGAGGTCTCTCAAGGGGTCTGTGAGCAGACAAAAGAATAGTTTGAAGTACACCACACTACATGCCTATGCCCTTCTGCCCCCAGGGCTACCTTAAGGTCAGCCTGGGAGGCTGGGAAATGTTGGCAGTGTAGTATAGCCAGGAGTGGAATGGATGCCCAACACTTCTTCAGTTATGTGAGTAGGAACCAACCTGTCTTCATCACTGAAGTATCTAGCTCCTTATTAAGCAATGTGGTGAATGTCTGTCAGATAGACTTAATTTTCTCTCAGTGTGATTTGTTTTGCACTCATCCACATTCTAACTTTACTAATTAAACAGCCACAGAAGACTTTTTAATCTACTTTTTTTTTTTTTTCTTCAAAGAGCTAGTGATATGCCAGATACTGTGTGCAAGACACCTTGGAAACTTCTTGTAATAAAAGGGGCGATAGCTGTGGGAATAGAAAGAATTCCCATGGAGACACTGGGAAGGAGGCTGTAAATAATCTGTCCTTCAAAGACTGGATCTGCAGGAGAGTTTGTGGTGGAAATGCATAGTGTTTTCAGGTTTATTTGCTAGACAGTTGTTTCTTGGAGTGGAATTTGTAACTGTGGATTAGGAAGTATTAGGGAGAGATTTGGGCCTCAGAAAGGGGTTTCCCAACTGCCAGACTTTTAAGGATGTGGGGAGAGCAGAAAAGATGGAAAAGAAGTGTGGGCAGGATTTTCTATAGACATCTGTATCTTAACTGATGGAGAGAAACTGGCCCTTCAACTTGCTATATAGAAGATTTATAAAATAGGTCAGAACAGTCATGTCTTAGAAATGCTTGTTACTCATTATAAAAGGAGCCTAGCTATTTGATACCCACCTACCTTGGAGACATGTAAGGATGGACAAAGTGAATTTTACTTTGTCTGAATCCATGCTTACCTGACACATGCATCAACTTGGAAACAACAGCCTAAAATCATGTTATTTTCACAGTATCCCTCTAGATACAGTCAATCACCATACTTTTCACTTAAAATGGTAGAGAGTAGATGTAAGCTACTTTTTAAATATTATGGGCCAGAAGTTAAAGCCCACAAAGCATGCAGCTTTATTTGAGTTGTTGCAGTCTTACGGATTTTAAACCCTTATGTCCTATAGCGCTGTAAACATCTTATCTCAAAAGTCAGGTGGAGGAGGCAGCGCTCTTCACAGGTGATGCTTAAGCTCAAACTCAATGAAGAATATAGCTAGAGCCATAGTATCATAGAGATAGCAAGTGAGAGAAGAAGTCACTGAAGTGTTATTATATGACAAGCACAGGATGTCCACTTGGATACGGGAGCAACTTCTTAGGCCAAGGTGTTTGCAGCTCTGAGTAGCTTGGGAAAGTTATTGGCAAAAGATGAGCTGGCTGATCTCTCAGCAACTAGACAGGGCTGGGCATTACCCTGCATTATCCAAATCCTACCTGTAAGTGTTTGAGTTAGGCCTTTGTTTCAGGTTTTCAGGTGCTGGAGGACTTTGGAATCTCTCCTTTCATCTGTTTGGTTATTTATTTAGTTATATATAACAGGAGTTGTAGTGAGTCACTTCCAGCACCTGTTAGGAGGAGCCCTTCTTTCCTAGGGAAGGAATTCCATGCACATTTGATCTGCCTGAATGAATCATTGGAGTTCTGTTTGAAATGGTCTACATGAATGCTGGAGATAAAACTGGAAAATTACTAGACCCAAAATTCAAGGAATGAGAATAAGCAACACTTTGTAGAAGAATTGCTTTATTTTATCTTGATTATCAAAAATACTCAATAAGATCCATCTAATCTTTTCCTACCCCTACTACTGGCTATGATCCTTCCTTTGTTCTCATACCCAGTTCTGCATTGCTGCCTCTCACTGCCTCCCTAGAACCCCAAGGTGCAGGTGTGAGGGAGATGGGTAGGGATGCCTTGGTGATTGTCCCTTCATGCTCCCTGATCCCTACGGGACTCAGTCTGCCAAAACTGCTGCTGCCACGTCTTTGAACGTTTGCTGTCTTCCCGCGGGACCAGAAGCACTGCTTTCAGGGCTTATGGGTGGGACAAAACCATGAAGCATAAACTAGCTAACAGAGATCTTCAACTCTCTTCCACAATTTCTATCCCTGCCTTTTGCCAAAGGACAAGTGTCAGTGGCTGTTTTGAACATGACAGGGACTGTTTTCAGTTCTCTATGCCTTCTGTGTAGTGCAGAACCTCTGAATGATTCCTGTGGCTGAACTGAGGCACATCAAGAACTGGATCATAGAAGGACTCTGTGGAAATATTTTGCTGCAAGGTTGGAAATAGCTCAGTTACTGCCTTCCAAATGTGGATTAGTGATATTCCTTTTTAATGAAAATCTGTCTGAATGGTAAAATGGACACTCTGAACAAGGTTATCTGGATATTTTCTTTTGGGGTGCTCATATTTCACAGACATTGGGTTGCATATGGAAAGCAGCACTTCCTATTCTATTGGTCTAAGAGGATTGTTGCTGCTAAGAGAGGTGTCCTAAGCCAGATGATTTCGGTTGTTTCTGCTAATAAATGGGGGTTGTAAACCTGTCAAAAGTGCTGCTCATGGCTATAAGTGGAATTAAAGTTGAAACAAGCTTTGAAATGTGTTTGGTGTGGAGAGATGTTCATGGTGGGTGGTAGAACATACAGATGATTTTAAAAAAAGAATTGCTGCATGCATTTCTGCCTCTTATATTAAATCCAGAAATTCTTCATCTTGTGAGAATCTTTTGAAAAGTCAAGAGTAGAGCAAAGAATATGTTTGAAGCGAGTTTGACTCTGAAGGTTTAAGCAATGATAGTCTCATGGCTCCATAAATGTAAGCAGTGCTGTTTCCCTCTGCCTTTGAATTTCTTACTCAATTAAAATGTTAGTCTGCATGGAATGGTTTGTTCAAGTCATTTGTTTCAAGTTAAGAAAATCTTCAGCTTTATCATAATAATGAATTCAAAGAAAAGATGTTGTGTTGAATATGTTCTATGCTGGGAATGCTTAATAAGCCATTAATTAATGCCACTGCCATTAAGACATTGATGTTATCAGGTAGGTGTAAATCAGCTTCTTCTGGAAGTTTTCTATGCTAGTAGAAATTTGTAGGGAATTATAGACTCTGTGGTTCGCTGGAGGGAACACAAACCTCTGCCTAAGTTCAGCTACTAAAGACAAGACCCACATTGGGCAAAGCCAGGGCCCACTCTCTTGCTCTGAGGCCATGTGGCACAGACTCAAAATGCATCTCACCTCCCTGAAGTCAATAAGTACTAGCTTGTAAGTCACAGTGTATTTAGTTTGCCTGTTTTGGCTCCCAGAAGGAGAACTATGGTCATTCTGTGTCGTCTTCAGTGGTTGCACACATTGCAGCTGCATTGGTAGCTGAGTGCAATAACCCAAAGGAAGTGATAGTTTTAAGATGTTACTGCTTCTACAGGGCAGGAAGAGCACAGTACCGCCCTTTCGTTAGCTCTCTCTTTCTCTCTCAAATGACTCTGGGACTTATCATAACTGCCTCCTATGTTATAACTTATAATGCATTTTGGAGCCTCACTCCTTCTTATCTCACCTGCCTCATTTTTTCTTCCAGCTGCCCTTCTAATACAGACCCCAAAAGGCTTTTCAAAAAAGGAAAAAAAAATATAGCTTATTTATGACCATTCTTTCTCTGTGCTGGTTCATTGCCATTCTCTGCTGAGTTGTGCGTGAATTAAACTGTACACTCTTCAAGACCAGTATATTTAGACAGCTACTCACCCTGTGCAGAACTTGCAGCTGCAATTTTAGAGTCTGGGTTGAAGCCACACACAGAATTTGGCCCTTAACACTGTTTTAGAGTGAAAGACAATGTTTGGAGAGCAACTCCGAGACATTAGACCGCCTCCTATGTATCCAAAACGCAGTTTTACAAACTACAGAAACTTTTATTATTTGAAATTACTCCAGCCAAGAGCTACATTATTGATGACATAACTTCAGCACAGACAGTGGCTTGAACATTCCCAGCTGGAACTCCTACTCCCAACAGTCAGACGTGAGGCTTATGTAAAGATGATAATCACCTCCTGCCTGCCTACTTTCCCTGTCCATTTAGCAAAGTATGTCCCAACAGGGCCTGATCTAAAGCCCATGTGAAGTTTATGGTACACTTTGCACTGATGGCTGTGAGCATTGCATCAGATCAAACCTTTTTTTTTTTTATCTCAGGAGTTCTTCAAGCACATTTTATATGCTAATCATCAAATGCTTTTACCTACAGCTACAGCTTGAACGAGAGACGTAGCCAAATAACCACAATGACACGCTTTGTACCACTGACTACAAGTACTGTTTTGGCCTTAGGTCATGACTCATTTGAGTCATGTGAAACCTGCCACAGTGTGTAAAGCTTACCACAAGTAAAAGGACCTCAGGTTTTTAACTTTTTTGGCTAGCAGGTTGTGGCCGCTCCCACAGCAAGTTCCACCGTGTCCAGTGGAACCTTGGAAATCTCAGTCTCCAAGTCAGCTCTTCCAGGAATCAGACAAATTGTTCCAGGGAGCCTAAGTATTCAGCCATGAAACAAGTCCCACTCTCCACTTAGCTGAGGCTAGACACTTGGATCGTTTGTACCTTTTGACTATGTTCCACATAATAGGCTGTAATAAGCAGCCAGCTTACTGCTTTGAAAGTTTTCCTTCTGAAGTCAGACTGTGTTCTGAGCTGCTCTTTATGCAGTCCCTTTATGGTGAAGCAGTAACATAGGAGAATAGAGCTCTGCAAAATATAAGTCAAATGAATTGCATCCAGATTGCCTAATGCCTTTGAGAAGTCACCTTGGAGGAAATAATATACTTATGGCTTGTATGAGAGACTGTAAAGGAAAAAAACATTGCTCATGTTGATCTTTATATGCCATCTATCATATTGCAGTACATGTAATATAAGAATACACATGAAAATCTAATTTTGATCACAATAGCCTTATTCAGCCTCACTAACTCTCAGCACCCAAGTGAAGAGAAGTACCTGCCAAAAGTATCATCTTCAACATGGCAGGTCTCCCTACTGATCATGGTAAATCTGGTATGCATAGGGCAGTTTTAGGGTGAAATTGTGTATCATCAGACCTGGTTTACTGCTCCAACGAATAATTAAAAAGCAAACATTTCATAAGGTACACCAACTGAAATGAGTATGCTGCTTTTATTTTAACTGTTGTGTATCACTGTGTATTGTATCACTCTATAGCTCATCATTCGCATTACCTTTTTATACCGTTGATTTAGTTCAGTGTATTTATTTGAGATGTTTTCAAACAGTCCATGTTTGTATACCAGTTGTTAGTGCAACGAGGCCAGTTCTAACTAAGACCAGGAAGTGCTATCATCACCATTGTTTTACGGTAAGGCAGCATTTTCAAACAGAAACTCTTCATCTCACCTAAGCTTTGGTCCTCAGTAGAACACTGACCAGTTACAAACATTTCAGCCATATCCTCCCACAGCCGCATCTGCCAGCCAAGCAGCATCTCCACTGGCCCTAGGTATGTTCAGCAGCATCTCCACTGGTTTATGTTTGGACAGTGACTAGTGCTCCTCATACAAACACCAAGTTCTGCATGAGAATAACTCTATTCTTTGTGTTTATTTAAAATTAAAAAACATGCTGACATTTTAATAGAAACATTCCACTCACTGCTGCCATATAAGCTTTTAAAAGTGTAAAATTTTACATCATAGAAATGTGCTTGAGTTGAGTTGTACTCTTGCAATTTGTAAGACAACCAAGCCTTTTATATGTGGGTAGTTAAGAGGTATATAGTTGTAGAGATCGAACATTGTCACTGTTAACAATATAAAATGCTCTAAACCAAATCTTAATTTTTATTCTATTCATTTTAAATCTTGTAATGCTGGTCTGTTTGACTTCAGAGAGAACAGCAATCTGTGCACTTGTACAGCAAACATATAGACTACAGAAAGAGAGAGAGTAGAGGGGAGGAAGGGCTACCAAGAAAACAATAGGCATAAGTCAGATTCAAGCTTCCCGTGTGATATTATAATTCACTAATTGGAAATTTTCAAATATCATGTGAAATCATAGAGGCTAGGGTTGCATGATTGCATAAAGGTGGGTATGTATGCAAAAGCCTGTCTTAAAGTAAAGATATTTTATTTCTTTTTTGGTGAATTGCATGTGGATATTTGCATTGTATAATTTACTCATGTGTTTTGCATTCCTTTGTGATATCAAGTAAATTCTTTGGTCAACTCCTATAAACAGTGCTTAAATCATAAATGAATCAGACATCTCAGATGGCCATTAAGTTTGTGCCTGTGGAAATATGAAGGTTTTTATATTTGCTGGCATGTGGAAAAGGTCATTATTTATTCTTCCTAGCCAGCTAGATGTATGAAATTTTACTTGCTGGAATGATTTCTTGGCATTTCCTAACATCATGGAACATGCTAAATATTTCTTTTTTTTGGAAAAAAAAAAAAGACAGACAAAAAAAGGAATATGACTGTGTTGCAAATGTTAGTTGGAAACAATTTGAAATAGAGAACTAAACGTCCATGTTCATCCAGGAAAGGTAGATGGAAACTTGGAACCATAAAAGTATTTTCAACTGAGGAGGTCTGCATGAGCCATTAAGCATTATTTTCTCAAAAGTTTGAGGCCTCTTCCTCTGGAAATTAATGGCAAAACCCTCATTAACTTCAGTGGGAATACAGTCAGGTCATAAGTGCAAAACTCTTCTCCTCCCCAGGTATCTAAAAAGAACTAGATGATTAAAGATCTGCCCCTGATCCCTCTGAAACTGATTTTAATGAAAGTAGGAGGATAAAGACAAAGAACGCCGTTTTCTGTGAGGTTGACTTTAGTGGGCAGATCTGTTGATACACTTTTTAAAACTGAAATGCGTTTTGGCCTTGGTTATCTAGGAAGTAAAGGTTTTCTTGAGAATTATATTTTAAATGAAAACTTTTGGAATCTGGTGAGTTCTACTTGTGAGTGGGTGAACATAATGGTAAAGAGCCAGGAAAACAACGGGAGACTTGACAGCCACAACATCTGTTACTGAATCCTGGTCCTCACTGGGTATTGTCAGGAGAGGTCCTGTTGAAGTATCTGGGTCTATTCCAGACAAAGGTGCTCATTGATAGTAGGTTTTAACATAATGTCAGGATCCTGGGAATTGATTCCAATTTTAGCTGTTTTAGTTGCTCTCTGGAGAACTTTCGATTGACTAGGAGGGGATCCTGGAAGGACTGTAGACTTAATTTAGCTGCTTGTTAAGAGCGGTAAGATAAATGATTGTATTGGCATCACTTGAGAAGTGAAGAATTAGCATTTATTGAAGTAACTATGGCATGTTGTGTGACCTCATGTGCAGACAGGCCTTCAGACTCCTCTGTTTCTGGCCCTCCTGCCACTTGTTGAAAACCTTGTATCTGGTGCGATGAATTTCCTGTGAGGGTAGAGCCCACGGCCCAGGATGACTCCTGGATTCTCCTCAAAGAGCTTGTTCCTTTGTGCTTGTGGAGCTATACAGGTATGAGCATGATGGCCTGTTTGGTGGCATATGAGCTATCTCAGTCCAAGTGCACCCCTGGTGCTGGAGACATCGCCATGCTGAGCTGCAGCTGAGGCATATAAAAGCTCTTGCAGCTCCTATTAAGAGGAGATCTTGCATGTTTCCCTGACCAGCTGTGTCTGGACACTGCCTGAGCTATTCTGGGGGGAAGAGGCCACAGTGTTGCTCTGCTGCCTGGCAGGAGATGATTTATATATATCATGGCTGAAAAAGAAAAGTTTTCAAATTTTATACTATAGAGGAGTATGGAGGATGTCAGCTTGGGATTTATAGAGTCTAAGGCCAGAAGGAATGACTAGAAACTTCTTACTTGGCTGTGTGAATAACACAGCCTGAAGGACCACACAGGAATTTCTTCATCCATCCCATACATTTAAAAAGAGATATCCATTCTTGATTACATGCATAACCTCTGAATTATTTTGACAAGGCAACTGAAATTCTCTATCAGGCACATATATTGTAATTTGATGTAAGAGGTAAAATCAAAGGAAAAGAAATATATTTATTGACTTTCTTTTTTTGTGTGTGTTGGCATAACTTTTGCTTTTCTAGTTAGAAACCTGATGGTGCACTTCCTTAGATTATTTCTATGACAAAATTTTGGTGGTGTAACACTTTTTTCCAGCCAAGCTATTAGCAGGCCAGGTAAATAGTAATTCTGATGTCATTGTAATGAGGACAGTAAAAATTAATTACCTTGTTCATAAACTCAATTTAAACTTGCAAAGATTTGAGAGCATTATTGGAGTACTTATGACAATGCTATTATAAAAGTTAAATAGTGGAAAAATATGCATTTCATTTTGAAATGGTGAAAGAATTAATCATATGTGAAAATACATTGTTCTGTGTGTGTGTTTAGTCAAAGGATAACCATAAGTACTCCTCTGAGACATTTTTGTTATGTTCCTGTGTCTGATTTACCTATTATTTTTCAACATCTGATATGAACATTAAGTTATATAACTTTTACATGCTTTTACTGTATAAAACCCAAGTTACATAAATTCCAGGCCTTCTGACTGTTTGCAATCTTTAAAACGTAATGAGCTGAAAGATTAGCTTTGAGCCCTGGGGCTGGATTGATGTTTTGCTTAACCATTCAGCTGAGAACAGCTTTTAGTGGGATAACTTGTGCTGCATCACATCAATAATAAAACTAAAGACCTAGATCCAAGCAGCTATGAATGGGAATTAAGTCTCTCAGAATGTTATAAACTTAAATGAAACAAGTCTTAAACAGAAGGCAGCTGCAGGCACTGGATCTAAACTGCATTAAGATGACATAATATTCTTTTGGAAACAATAAGGCTTCCATTGACGTGTTCTATAAGACAATCCCTCAATGGAAATGAATAACTAAATTAACATACGGTGATGAAATATGACTCATACTGAAATATAAGTCTCAGTGGGGTTTCAGCATCTGAGAAACATATTTACAAATAAGACTGTCAAACTGAACGCTCAGTTTCAGGGATATTCTCTGATTAGCTACCATTCAGAGAAATACAGAGCAAAGAGTTAGATTTTCCACTGATCATGGTGGAAGTAAGACAGAGGGCACAGGAGAGGGCTGACACTGCTATTATTGAAGATATTTCTGTTGTATTCACATTTGCATGCCCAGAGCTGATAATACGGGTAATTTGTACTACCAGGACAGACTTTCTGAAGACCTCTGATGTGGTAATTCCTTTCAGTACTGCAGTAAGGGGTGTCACGGACATGTCAACTACTGCTCCTTCTTCCTCATAATTTTGTTCTGAACATACAATGCTTTATTTCAGTGTAGTACTAATGTTGCAGACTGCAGGAGGAGTTGCTGTGAGAAACCCAAGTGGAGACCTTGAAGACACAGATCTATTTTGTATGGGACCAATTCTTGCTGGTTGGTTTCAGAACATGCTTGATAAATACTAAGCTTGATAGAGGAAAGACTTTAGTTTATCGAATCTGTATGGGCTTAGGAGTACATTACAATAGAGGCACTGTGATGCAAAAAATTGTCAAGTCCAAGACATTTCTATGCATCTGCTGAAGTTTTCTTCCCCAGATGCCTGGAACGCTGCAGTGTGGAAAACCATGATGAATCACACTGAAACCTTCCGAGTAAAGCTGATCCAAGCTGATTTTTTTTTTAAGGGAATAGTGAGAACAGACCACAAGATATCCCATTCTATGTCATGCCCACCTCGGAGTGTTTACAAAGATTGTATTAAGAAAGGTTATTAATTCCTATTCTGCCAGGAGCTTGGTGATCACAGGGTAAAAGTTATGGACATACACAGTGATGGAGCTCACTGGCTGAATATGAAAAAAATGATGTTTTCTGGAATGTACCATATTCTGTTACAAGGAGGTTGGTATTCCTATTTACAAAATACTGCTTTAGTTAGGGTGACTTTCTGTCCTTTGCTCTGCCCTTTGTTGAGCCTTCTGCAACTTGTAGAGACTCAGTAAACATTTTCTATCACAAACTGAGCAGGATAGGCGAGCCTTTCCAAAGCACTTCAGCGCAGTCAGCTCTGCTGCACAGAGCAGGCCTCATTCCCAGGGTGAATAATCAGTACAAGGAAACATTCAGGTTTTATAAATGGTTCAGATCAGAGAGATTGCACCTATGAGCTGGGATGACCTGATGCTGCCTGCACCCTGTGTATTCTGCATGTTCAGGACTCAGTATCTCCCCTCCATACAGGCCTGTCTTGGCATATAGCTATAACCTGACTCTGGAGACAGAGTGGAGATCACAAAACATCAACTCTACCAATGTGTGTACACTTACTTATCAAAAATAAAGAGCTGGTTGGGGATATGAAGGTCAAGGATGTTCTTGAATATGGTGACCATGAGATTGTGGAGTTTAAAATATAAAGGACAATCCCCTTTGATCTCAGGAAGGGTCGGTTGTGATGCACGGGAAGCCCAGCAGGTGTGGTGGGAGGTTGGAGTGGTTGAAGAAGGAACTCCTGACTGAGCACAAATGCAAAAAGGAAGCAAGTGCACAGAAGGTAGAAGCAGGAAGAGTTACGCAGGAGGAATTTGCAGACATTGTCCGATCATTGCAACTAGGGAGTTAGAAAAGACAAAACTCAGCTGGAGTTAAAACTAACAAGGGACGTGAAGCGCAAGAAGAAGGACTTTCTATAAATACACTGGCAGCAGAAGGAAGTCTGTGGAGTAAGTGAGCACACTATTGAAAGGGACAAAAGATCAGGGAAAGACAGAGGTATTTGATACTTATTTTCTCATGCCTTCAGGCCCACCTTGTTCCTGAGCCTAGTGGGAGAGTCAAGGGGAGTGAAGGCCTGCATATAGTAGAGGAAAACTGAATAGGGGCATATTGTTCTTCTCCTATCTGGTTTGTTAGAGCAAGTGAAATTACTAATGTTAAAATGTAGAGGAGACAGCAGTAGGGTTTTGTTTTGTATTCACAGAATGCACTGCTGCAGGTGGCTTAAACTTGGTTTCTGCCCTTTTTTTTTTTTAATTCTTTACTGGAAATAGTGTGAAAACTGCAGCTGGCATAAAAGTCTCTTGAACAAACAGCATGAGAATATTTTCAGTAGGAGAACAATGAGGTGTCAAGTACAGCCGTGCTTTATATTAAGGTCTGCGTAAACCAGATTTACTTTCCCTCAATATCCCTGGAAGTGAATACAGGGAAAATTCATATTCTCTCCTGAATCCATATTCCATCATTGTATCCTGAATGCAAATAAGATTTGAAAAAATACATATTATATATCTTATATATATATATATAAGGGCAGAAAATTAGTTCTTTCTTTTCAGATCTATTGACTCTTGGCCTGGACAATATCATATGTGAGACCCAGGAATTTTCCTTTTGAACTACAAAAAGTAGTTTAATGATTCCCTGAGAAGTTTCTTAATGCAATCACATCACCTTCCACTTCAATTTATAACAGATTCCACATAGAAAATCACTTTTAAAAATAATTGCAGATCATTTGATTAATAGCATTTGCTGCCATTAATCAAATAGTTCAGTCTCTGAAAGAATCAGCCAAAGAAAAACAAAAAATCATAAAATCCTGATTTGGGAATACTTCAAAACTCACAAAGCAGACTTGATTATACCAAGAACTCTGCAACTGCATTTCTTCTTCTTTTTTTTTCCTTCCATCTCTGGATCTTAACATCAACAAACTTTTCGAAGCTGAAGCATTTGGTATGCTGACTGAACTCTGCAGCTGCCGAAAAAAGAAAACCAAAATCACTGTTGATCTTTGCATGCAAATGCCTGCTTTCCCAGTTGCTCATAACTATATTTTGTTGGTTAGTGTTTTGTAAGTAGCGAGCTGTCAAAGGTTTTACTTTGACTGGAATTAGGGCTGCAACATATAACTGTTTGTTATAAGACTGAAGTATACTAAATTGCATCTTTCGACTACATTTTGGCATATTGCTGTTTGCTGTATGGTAAAAAGCAATTTTAAGCTGTCATTACTTTTCAGCTTTAGGTCACTGGCTCAAATATGACCTAATCAGTAAAGACTTCAAGTCATTTCCATCTGATTGATGCTTAGTAGCCTGTGTAAAATAAACTGGTAGTCACAGTGAAGTTTATTGGGAAAAGGTGCCCACATCACAAAATCCAATCGCACAAGTCAGCAGGTTTGCTTCTACTCTCAGAAAGCAGAAAGAACGGAATGAAGCTAGAGGCAAGTGTGTGTTTACCAGATAAAGGCTCCGCAGATAAACACTACTTCTTCTTGCGACTAGGTGATTGATTTGGATTTATATCCAAATTTTACTTATTTCTGTCACTGATGAAGTATGAGTTATTTCAAGATTATTTTCTAACTTACTGTATACATTTGATCTAGAGAACAAGTTTGTCAAGACATTTTGATTCCTACACATTGTTAGGATTAGATATTGCCTAAGATTTAAATGTAAAACATCTCTGTAACACCAAAAATTAGGGATAAAATAATATTGACATTTTACTTCCCACAGGAAAGTACCTGCTCACTCTGCTACTTCTCATGATTCTCTCTCTATCCCTATCCCACCTGCAAGATATTCCACCAAAACTCCTCAACAATTCTCGCTAATCAACCTAAGCTTTTAAAATACACAGATGGGTTGAGGTGCAGGTAGGCTGAGCAAAGCTAAGCAGTGGTGCTCAGGCCTTCTCTTGCCTTTGACTTTCAAAAGAGACAACCAGTGCCTAGAGCCAGTTCAGTACTATATATTTGAGTCCAAACAATTTTGGAATTTAGTTTATGATATTTAAATAATTCCTTGATATTAAGTTAAATAGAAACCTATCTGTGTCATATTGCTTATCTTTTTTCTCTCCAGACAGATTCTAGGAAGCAATCAGTATAAGGCATAGCACTATCCTTGCTCTGGGCAAAAGATAAATATTTCAGAAATAAATTGCTATTCATCCTACAGGGTTTTTGCTATAGTCTTGTTATAGTCCAATAAACCACTGGTCTCTGTTATGGCTTATATTCCATCTTCCATCTGTCTTTTTAAGAAATCTGTCAAAGCTGTCACCAGATTCATTTATTTGTGATGGAACTTTTCCTCTGTTTTATTCCTCTTTTCTTTCCATTCAAGACATTTTACTCTTCATGACCATTCAGTTTTTGTTTTTCTGTTTCATTTTCTGGGGCTTTCAGTTTGGACCCCCTAAAATTAGTAGGAAAGTTCTGCCCCACCGACTTCAGTAGGGCCGAGTGTTCCTTGTTAATCTCATTCTACTTCCTTCAAGGAAAGAGAGAGATTTCTCTTGTTCGTAGTTCCAGTGA
>NW_010577418.1:5723-26128 GCF_000705375.1 Tinamus guttatus | reverse complement strand
GCCTTGATTCAGCATAGCAATAGAGCCCATGCTGAACTCACCTTGCTGTATTATCTTTTTTTTTGAAATGGGAGATCTTTCTCTGTGACTCACTAAAACTGTCTATTCTGTACCATCTCTATTCAGCAACCCTGCAGGATCTGGCTGCATTTTAAGAAAATTCGTTATGTCTGCAGGAGGTATGGGTGTAAGCGCTTTACTGAAATGAGAGCAATGTAAAGCTGGTGTGCATATTATGGAAAAAAAATGCAACATATTTTCATAGGTTCTTCATTCAAAACTTGCCTACTAAAAAGATGTATCCCAGGTGTAATCATTCGTTCTTGTACCAGGTAAACTAATAAAAATTCCTGTGGCCTGTGAGGATTAAAAAAAAAAAAGAGGGCAATTAGAATAATCAGGAAAGTTGGGCTTTGAGGGAAATGTGGCAGAAAACTTGAAAGAGTGAAAAGAAAATGTTCTTCTACCTGCAAGCAGAATGGATGCCACTGGGAGAATGGCTGTAGGCAGTGTTATTCTCCCTGTGACAGTCAAGTTACTATGACACATTGAAACAAAAGGAAATCATCTGTCAAAATACTTTTAATAACAAATTATGTTTTTTTGCAAACTGGATTTCTTCATGGGATAGCATTAGTTTTAGTAATTAAAAGAATGCATGGCAGCAATTAATGAACTCGCTTTTAGCCACGAGGTATATTTCAGGTACCTCAAGCACCTTTGCGCCTCTAGGCATTGCACTTGTCATGTTGGCTGGGACTTCCCATGGGGTCTCACAGCCTCCCCCATCCCAGCATCACCGTAGGATGAGGCGGGGGACCAAGTCCATCTGGAAAATCTGACTTAGAGAGCAGAATGATGCAGATGCCCTTGTGTAATGGCCACTCAAGTTAAAACTGTCTTAGTATATTTAAGTAGTGCCTGGATCCTAGCACAAATATTCAAATTTAATCATCTCTACTATGACTTTGTTAGCACAGTCATCTCTACTTTAAGTAAGTTATTAGTGTAACATTTACTTTGCTTTTTGTTAGCACAGTCATCTCTACTTTAAGTTATTGTAACATTTACTTTGCTTTCAGCAGTGACCGGCTCATAATTTTCCAAACAATTCCCAGTCAGGATCTGAGGGTTAACATAGACCAAGCGCTATTCCTAGCAGGCAGTTTGGATATGACACCTTATATTGAAATTTAAGAATACAAGGTCAGATTGTGCTGGTTATCCTCAGGCCAGAGAATGAACCCTAAAACTGTTTGCTTTGCTGCTGTAGATGTAGCCTTAGTCTGTCATGCCTCAGCCTTGACAATCCAACAATATGCCTTTTCGTAGTAATCTGTCCTGTGTTCATATCCTTATGCAAAGGAGAGAGGAAGGAATGGCCGAGGGAGATTGAGGGGGATTTACTTCTTTTAATAACAGCTCTGGGCCCTTGCATGTCTGCAGTGTGTGCTTTCTTCTTGCTATCTACATCATAACAGAATGCCTTTCAGGGATGGTACAGAAGCTCAGATAGGCTAAAAATATGCTCCTGAAGTGTTTCTGGGACATAAAACTGATGATGTCTGTACTCCAGGGGCTGGCTAAAAACCTTCTCTTACTAGCATTTGGGCCGTAACTAAATGCTGAATAGAAGTGTCCTCAAATCATCTGGGATATTTTGAAGTTACTGCACATTGAATCCCTCCAGATCTGGGGCTGAAGAGAGGAAGCTTCAAGCAAACCTAGCTGCCAGTAGAGCACCAAACTCGACAAGCTGTCCCACACAGACAGATATAGGCCCTGACCTCATTAAAATTCTCATCTGATCTTGTCCAGTTTTACAGTGAGAAAAAAATGGCAGTGGTGAGGAAGCCAGGAAAGGAAGCATGACTCCTCTGAGCAAAGGTTTGGGAAGTAATTCAAAGCCCCTGCAGTTTCCCTCAAAGCTTGTTAACCTAAAATACAGACATCTAAGAAGTATTGTCAAAATATATGGAGCCCTGGAGTAGGGCTTATCTGGGAGCTGGATTTGCCTGAGAACCAAGGAGCTGGTTGGGTGTCTGTAATGTGTGTGGGCAGGGTGGGCAGTTGTCCAGCTTCCAAGATAGGGAAAAAAAAAAAAAAAAACCCTCTGGTGTGGGTGTGCTGAAAAAATCCTATTGGTTGAGCCTTAGCAACACACCCTGAATCTGGGAAGAGCTGGTGTTTTTCTACTGTGGTCATCCTAATTGGGCATTGTAGATTGAGCAAGAGGCCCATTCAGTGGCCTTTCTTAAATCACACTGTTATTCCCCATCCTTAACATATATCAGTTCTCATCCTAAAAAAAAAAACAAAGAAAGAAAAAAACAACCACAAAACAAAAGAAAACAAAACAATAGCTTACAATACAGATGTGGAATCTGTGTTTAATCCGTTTGCTTATGGAGAGGCCATCTCAGTCAAAAAGTGAAATGCAGAATGAAGGAAACGCCAGTCCCAAAGTGGGAGGAACAGGGGTTAATGCTGCCTTTCAGGATCGAAGATGCAGATACATGTCAGACAAAAGCTCATGTATTGAAACTACATTTTCTAAGTTTGTTCTGCACTTTATATTTTATTGGCACAATGACCTTGGTTAGGAGCATGGTTTTTTATTTAAATAGGTATACTGGTAAAGTTAGCAGATGGATTTTCAAGGTAATTTACATTGGCATAATTAATCCCCTTCCTATACAGGAATAACAATGTAAGTGGCACAGCTGGCATGAACACATCCACACATTTGAGGGGGAAGGAGCCAAGCTGCTTTACCTACAGCAGTATCATTAAAATGATACACCTTCTCTGCATAGAGAGGCCCTTTAATTAGATTGTGCTGTGTTTAATCTCTGATTTTCAGCCTGGCCTTCCTTTCTAAGGCAATTTTAATTGCACTTGCTTTCTTTTCCCACTCTGTGAGCAGAAAAAAAAAAGATGTACAGGTTCCACATCTGAAAAAGAGACTCTTTGATTCCTCTGTGCCACAGAGCAGGGCAAACAAAGGAGACCTGCAAGGATTCCTGCCTCAGTGTGGAGTATAATGCCTAAGAAGAAAGAATGATATAAGAAAGACAGTATTTTTAGGGGAAAGAAAAGCGAGAGGGCAAAGCCATCCATCCGTATGTGACTGATTTAAAACTGACTTCCAATTCATATGAATTTAGAGAGCTACCAGTCAGTTAAAAAAGAGAGTAGCGCTTGGAATTATATCAAAGCCATTCGTGCCAGGGATTTAAAATTGGATTGTGCAACAGACAGCTGTAAAACAAGTGACCAGGAACGAAGGACTGAGGAAACAGAGAATAATATCTGTTTATAGTCTCTGTAACAAAAGAGCTCCAAACGTAGCAGGGATTCTCAAATACACCTATCTAGTAAAATCTACCAGCAGGAGCATGGCTTTAAAAACAGCACGAGGTATATTAACATGGACTATCAGGACTGCTTTTCTCAGACAATTTCTACCCTGTTGGTCTTTGTTTCTGTCCCCGTGAATTTCATCTGCATGCGTTAAGAGCCCACAATCTAGAAAAATGTGTATTAGACTGCAGACGAGTGTCCTGTTCCAGGATCCTCAGATCTCTTCTAGCAGGAGAAGACTTTTTCTTGCCTGGCTTTTGGAGGTTATGCTCATGTACCCCAAACGACCCCCGCTCCAGACAAGCTGTCTGATCTGTCTCAGTCAAAATGGCATTAGCCTAATTAGTCCTCTGCTAATTTGTCTTATTACTCTTACGTGTCTCACTACTACTAAAGGAGTATGCTTTTCAGCAGCTCTGCTGCAAGATTGGAGGGTAACCTTTGAGATAGGGGCATGATAAGCGGTTGGTGGCAAGCTGAGGATGGTAACTTATTCCACCAACACAGGTTTATTTTTTTTTTGCATAATCCCCATCTGTTTTTACCCCTATGTGTTTCCTACAGTTACCATATACAGCCAGCACTTACAGTACGAGTTCTGTTCCATGTTCTGGGAAAAAAAAAATGCAAGTATGTAGCAAATGCAAGTCATGACAATGAATGATTGCATGAAACAGGCCAGAATTCATCAGAAAAATTTAATTTACACTTTTGTTATTCTGGCAATGGGTAGCCTCACGATCACAGGCTCAGCCTCATGATCACAGGCCCTGGTCCTTATGGGAGATTTCAACCACCCTCATGTCTGCTGGGATAATCACACAGCTAGGAACAGACAGTCCAGGAGGTTCCTGCAGAACATTGCAGATAACTTGTTGATGCAGGTGGTTGATGAGCCAACAAGGGGAGGGGCATTGCTAGAGCTGACACTAACAGAGATGGTCTAGTTGGAAATGTGAGAGCTGGGGACAGTCTTGGCTGCAGCAAGCATGAAATGTTGGAATTCATGATCCTCCGAGGAGAAAGCTGGGCAAGAAGTAGGATTACAGCCCTGGACTTCAAGAGAGCCAGTTTTGACCTCTTCAGGGAGCTCCTTGGAGGAATCCCCTGGGGAAGGGTCCTAGAAGAGAAGGGGGTTCAGGAGAGTTGGCTAATATTCAGACACCACTTTCTCCAAGCTCCGGATTGGTGCATTCCAAGAAAGAAGTTGAGCAAGGCAGGCAGGAGACCTGCATGTATGAGGAAGGACCTGTTGAGTAAACTTAATGAGAAAAAGAGCACGTATAAAATGTGGAAGAAGGGCCAGACCACAAGGGAAAAATATAGGAGCATTGTCAGAAAATGCAGGGATACAACGAGGAAGGCCAAGGTCCATTTGGAATTAGAGTTTGCAAGAGATGTCAGGGACAACAGGAAAGGCTTCTACAAATACATCAGCAGCAAGAGGAAGACTAGGGAAAATGTTAGTCAACTGCTGAATGTGGAGGGTGCCTAGGTGATGGACGATGCAGAGAAGGCACAGTCACTAAATGCCTTATTTGCTTTAGTCTTTCCTGCTAAGCCTAGTCCTCATGAACTACTGAGCCCAGAGAAAAGAGAGAGAACCAGGAGAGAGGAAGAATTTCCGCTGGTTGAAGAGGATTGGAAAAGAAGGAAAAGAAGCTGATCAGGAGTAGTCAGCAAGGATTCACCAAGGGGAAGTCATGGTTGACGATCCTGATAGCCTTCTATTATGGGGTGACTGGTAGGATGTATGATTGCAGAGCTGTGGATGTTGTCTTCTTTGACTTCAGCAAGGCTTTTGACACAGTGTCCAATAACATTGTCATGGAGAAGCTCAGGAAGTGTAGGTTAGATGAATGGTCAATGAGGTGGACTGAGAAGTGGCTCGATAGCAAAGTTCAGAGGGTGGTGATAAATGGGGCTGAGTCTAGTTGGAGGCCTGTGGCCAGTGGTGTCCTGCAGCGGTCAGTACTAGGCCCAGTGCTGTTCAGATTGTTCATCAATGACTTGGACAAGGAGACAGAGTGCACCCTCAGCAAGTTTGATGATGATACAAAACTGGGTGGGGTGGCCAACACTCCAGACGGCTGTGCTGCCATTCAGAGGGAAGTGTTGCACAGAGAGGAACCGCATGAGGGTCAACAAGGACAAGTGCAGGGTCCTGCACCTGGAGAAGAATAGTCCCAGGCACCAGTACAGACTAGGGGTTGATCTGCTAGAAAGCAGCTCCATGGAGAGGGATTTGGGAGTCCTGATTGACAACAGGTTAACTATGAGTCAGCAGTGTGCTTTCGTGGCCAAGAAGGCCAATGGGATGCTGGCCTGCATGAGGAGGAGCGTTGCCAGCAGGTCAAGGGAGAGGATCCTGCCCTCTACTCAGCTCTGGTGAGGCTGCACCTGGAGTGTTGTGTGCAGGTCTGGGCTCCACAGTACAAGAGGAGTGTGGAGCTTCTAGAGAGGGTCCAGAGTAGAGTAACAAAGATGATTAAGGGACTGGAGCATCTATGTTATGAGGAAAGACTAAGCGAGTTGGGCCTGTTTAGCCTAGAGAAGACTGAGAGGAGATTTGACTAATATGTCTAAGTACCTGAGGGGAGAATATAGGGAGGATGGGGCCAGATTCTTCTCTGAGGTGGGCAGTGTCAGGACCAGGGGTAATGGGTACAAGTTGAAACACAGGAAGTTCCACCTCCATGTGAGGAAGAACTTCTTTCCTGTGAGGGTGACAGAGCCCTGGCACAGGCTGCCCAGAGAGGTTGTGGAGTCTCCTCTGGAGATCTTCCAAACCCACCTGGATGCCACCCTGCGCCACGTGCTGTAGGTGTCCCTGCTGGAGCAGGGGGGTTGGACTAGTTCCATTCTCCCATTACAACTTATATCTCCTTTAATAATTTAAGTCTCTAAAGAGACTTGGCTCAGCGTTAGCCTAAATTTGGGAGATATGCTTACATACACAGGAAGAGAAATGTAGGCTAAGGTTTTCAAAGCTGAACTTCTGATCACTTCAGTGTACTATTTGTTTTGCTGTCTGTGGCAATGGAAATATGTCTAAAATCTTTAGGTGCCTTTGAAAATCATGTTGCCTGAAGCCTTTTAAATTGGGTTTACCTACCTAAACAGACACTGTAAGCTGGTCTGTTTGGAAATTATTTTCATGGCACAAGATGCACATTCTTCTATTTAAAAGCTCAAAAGAAAATATTTCCATTGTATTTAGAATGGATCTTTTCAGAAAACCTCCTGGAGATAACAAAAGAATAAACGGGAATCTGAAACGTCAGGAAATACAGTTATATGAAACTTCAGGAAAGTACTCAAAGCATTTCTCTGCCATCTTGAATCTCAAATGTGCCTTTTCCTTTCCCTGTTCTTAATGGCCATAGTAAAATTTTACAGTGATATACCTCAGTATAGTAAATCTGCCTTGTTTCTCTTATGTTTTCATCTGTCTTTTGACTTTCTGTGCTTGCAGTCTGTTTATTTATGGAAACACAGGGTTGGGTGAACTACAGAAGGTTTAGGTTTGGCTCTGGATTTAGGAATGATCCCATATGTATTTGTATCCAAACTTCTGTATTCAAAAGAAAAGAAAAATAAAAAAAGCATTCCTCTATCTCCTGAAAATCGACTTCAGTTTGTTTTGGAGCTTTTCGCTTGCCTGTGGGAAGGATGTAGATTTTCCAGCATTAATCATCAGAATCTGTAAGCCTCCTCTGTTCATCGTCATTTATTTAGCCTGAATAGTAGTCTTAGAATATATAGAGACAAGGCAAAACAATCAGAAGTGGTTTGAAATAGAGAAATATTAAGAAATATAGAATAAGAAAATAGTATTTATATTTACAACATTAAAATAATCCATAATTTAAGTAAGTGAGCAGTTTGAGCTCTTTTACAAGGACTTACTTTTCCAAGAAAAAGCCAGAATCCCTTATGGTATGAGGAGCTGAGCATTCAGCAATTGAAAACAAAAGCAAAAAAATCAGGGGCAGGCACTGCAAGTAGCTTGTCACTGGAAGCAGCTTGGCCCAGTCTGACTTTACTAAGCACTTTGTGTGTTTTTCTTAGAATCCCATTCACAAACTACTGTCTTTTTTTTTCCAAGGTGATCTTCTGATGTTATTTCTTTTTACTCAAATCACAAAACTTTTTACTTACTTTTTAATTTTTTTTTTGTTTCAAATCATGATTGATAAAAACACATAGGACTGTATCCATAGCTGTTGCAGTAATATTCTCATGTAGCTGTACAGGAGATAGATAGTGAAAAAACTTTGCTATCTGGCTATTTGTTACTAATTGGCTTCCCAAACCTAAGACAAAACACATTTATTGTATTCTAAGTGCTGTGCTCCAGGTGCAGACCTTCAGATCCCTGCAGTCCAGGGATGCAGATGTGACTTTCACGCAGACCTGGAGGGAGTCAGGGATGTCTGACATGTAACCATGCGAGATGCAGGCGGTGTGGAGAGGGGCCAGGACTGGGAGATAGGGCCCCAAAAGTCACTCACCTCCCAGCAATGTGGGACTGTCTCTAGACGGGCTCCAGAGAGACACCTGAGTTGGAGCTGGATTAACTGGGTCCCAAACTGGAGTAAAGGAACACATCCTTCCGGGGTAAAACCGATGAGTAACAGCTGTAAGTAGGTTAGACTGCTGCTTTCCAAGGAAAAATATAGGGAAACAAGGACCTAATGGCAAGATTTTTCTTCTGCAGATGGCAGAAGCAGAGAAACCAAAGCCTGGTATTCTATAATTTATGCTGTCTCTGTGCCTTTTGGGCACTTTACACAGATGTTTATGGTTTGGGAATAAGAGATTTTAGCAACCAAAGGAGCTATCTCCAAAGAATGTGTCTGAACCAGCTGTTCAGCTGCCAAAATCCACTTTTCAGTGGTACAGGAAAAAATGTTTGGCCAATTATAAAGCCCCTATAGATGAGCATGAAAGATGCAGCTAATTTTTACAATGGTTTTCCATTTCCTTTCACCATAGAAATCAAACAAAGAACAAGTTGCATAAAATACTTGGCTTGTTTAGTTCACAGAACGAGAAGAGATTCTAAGGACTTTTTTTTTTCTGTATACAGAGCAAGCTTTTGATCTTACTAGTGGTTCTTATCTTGCATTAAAAATATTTTACCTTTTATTAGGCAGATAGATAGTTGCAGGTAACATGCCCTGGAAACATAAGCCCATCCAGGTGAGAAACATGGTAGTGGAGAGAAAGGGATTCCTTCCAGCCCTTCACGCACACAATTTTTATCCCCATTGTATTTCACATCTAAGATTTCCAGAGTAGTTTAGTCACTAAAGACAGCAATTCTCCCAAAATATTGTGTGTTGAGTCGTGTTCCAACAAGGAAATGGTCGAGGAAGTCTGAAATTGGTGAGTGGGAAGTAAATAAAAACATGAGAGATGCTTACAGAGCCTGTGGAATTTCTTGAATAGGTCTAGGCTGGAATTTCTAATCCTGAGTAGCTAAAATTTTAGTTGCCTAAAGTGGTTTCTTTTAAAAGTCTGTTGTCTTATTAACTGAGCAGTGATGAACAGAGCATTAAATACAAAAGCTGTTTACACAGAAAGAGCGCTGTTGTCAGAGAGCTGCTGAAAAGCATGTATGCCCTCAGGTTTCCATTATCAGTCACATTATCTGAAACCTCTGTACAAACCTTATGTGTCTGACCTCTTTATCAAATCTCATGTTTTAGAGCTACCATCTAAAGAAATAGATACATTTACTTAGGTACTAATTTAACTGGTGTTCCCTGGCTTTAGAAAAGGAAATCATTCATATGCATTTTAACTGAACCAGGCTTGTCAGAAGGTAATTAGCAAAGGGGAAAATGGGAAGAAGGAATCAGAAACCTTTTTTCTCACATATTCCCTATATACCCAGGACAGACTGAGGACCAAATCCCTTGTAATGGTTGATCCTTTTTGTTCTTTGTATTAAGCAGCAAAGCTGTGCCCAACAAGGAGGAAAACTGGCTGTGGGCCTTGGAATCCAGTTGAACGCCCCATTTTTGGTGTCAAGGATAGGCAACACCACAACACCTCAGTGCGGCTACAAACAGACAGGGCCCCTTGCAGATGAATTGTACTGGAGGTAGCAATGGATGGCTAGGTTTTACTTAAAGCATTGAAAACTCAGATCTTTTGGTAAAATAGGTGGCATCTTCAAGTACACTGGTTTTGAGTGTACAAGGAACTTCTTGGGTAGCTTAATGAAAGATTAAATTTACTGAGATCTCCTACAACAACCGGTCTTCAGAGGTCACCCTGCTCATATGTGTTGAAGACCAAATAGGCTACACACTCATGTGCACAGCTGCAAGTGTAGGGTACCTGAGGGTACCTCATGAAAATATGTGAAGGCCTAGGATTTCCCATCTCCACTCCCCCTATGCGGTAAATCACTCTTTGAGTCATCCCACTGAAATCAGTGGGACAACTTTGAAATTAAGTGCAAGTAAAAATCTGACCCCAAATGAATTGCCAAGATCACACAGGGAGTCTGTGGCACCCAGCCCAGGTTTGTCAGAGGATAACAGGGTGAAATGACAGCAGTCAGGGGCTGCAGGATGACAAGGCATGGAGAAAGATTACAAGGGGATGCATTGTTAAAATATATCAAGCTCGCAAATCTGCAAACACAGAGCATTTTTACAAAAGCTGGCTGTGTCAATTAAACTAGTCCTTGGGCAGATCTATGTTTCAAGGCCAGCACTTGGTAACATGAGCTGACCGACTTTGGTAGCACTGTAGGGATAACATTTGGGTAAGAATACATGATTCACAAGTGGCTCCTCTAATCTAACATGCACGTACATGCCTCTCTCTAACATCAGCCAGAACTAGCTCCTCTCTCTTTTTAAAATAAACATTTTTATTCTGATCAGCACAAGGAAATTTCCATTCCCTCTCTGTGTTTCAAGAGCTCTTTCATCCCACTGAAAAGGCAAATGGTGAGCAGCAAAACCAAGAGCTTTCACAGATCAGACAATTTCCAGAGGAAAGGAATGAATGGTGCTAGTCTTTGGACTTATTTTGTCCAAATAGAATTCCACAAATAGAATTGGAAATTGAACAAACTCCTATATTTTTAGGGGGATGGTATTTGCAATATGTTATCCACTTGTAGGTAGAAAACAATCAAGATGGAATGGGACTTGTTTTGCATGCATTCTGTGAGGGCACTGATAATGCTGAAAGACTCAGTGCTCTGAAGAGCGTGTCCCCATAGCCTGAGCATGAACTGTCCTGTGGACACGTGGTGACATGAACATTTACAGAAAATGTAAAAGACCTTTGAGCTGTTCAGAATGTGAACTGGGAAGTGTGAAAATCGCTGGGCACAATGAGAAAAAAACAACTGTTACAACTCGCTGCTCATAAAAGCCTAATCCACCATGGCAGTGCCAAACAGAGCTGTGTGAAAAATAGCAATTCCATTTTGTGGAGGTATTAATGACTGGAACAGCAGTATTTCCAACTGGATTTAACCTAACTTTTTGTTTGTTTGTTTGTTTGTTTGTTTAAGGGTAATCTTTCTGATAGGCCAACACAGAATCATAACGCATGGAGCTGCTGGCTTTGAGATGGGATGAGCCAGATCTAGCAATGCTGGTAGTCTGGAACCTCAGGCTACTGAGAAGGGATAAATATGGAAACCAGACTCTTTGCTTCTGGTTGACAGGAAACCTGGAAGCTAAAGGAGCTCTTCAAAGCAAACCAAAAGTCAGACTTAGGGGAACATGAGCCAGAATTTCCACTATTTCCAGTATCTACCAGCCCCTCAGGCAGGCTGATGAGAAATGAGGTGAGCTGGACAGAAACTCTTCAGGTTTGAAACCTGCCTGGCAGGCTGGCTTCGTGAAGCGCTGAACTGCCTCCACAACACATGCAGATTTCCATGAAATGCCATTGCTTGACATAAAAATATTTCACTGGAGAATTTCTGATCAGTTCTGATTCTACAGCCTTCTTCAAAGGCCGTGGCGCTTGCAATATTTATATGTCTCTCAGTTTTCAAGACTAGGTCTAAAGTCACAATCTAATTATAACACTTTTGCAAATTAGGAGTAATTCCAATAAAGTCAATGAAATTACACTAATGGGAGCCTGTTACGGTAAGACTTAAACTCTGTGATTTCATAACTGCTGCCGATTATGACCTCAGAGTGAATTTCCCTGGGACTGCATTTCGTTATGTAGAAGACAAAGAGGCCTATCAGAATATATGATTGTCATTGAATGGTCCAATCCTCACTGCAATCTACAGGATGTAACATCTTTCCAAGTAATATATAGTGACATAGCCATGTGCTGATGAAAATCTACTGTACAAATAAAGATGAATATTTTGCTCAGAAACTTTGGACAGCTTACTTCTGACACTTTATCAAAGCTAAAATGGCATGAGGAATAAGAGACTTAAAGGACATTGTGATAATTAGAAATTAAGAAATGACTTATTACTGCAAACTGAAAATATGTTAACTACAGTTTGTAGTAATTAGCCAAATTAGTGGATTTGATAGTAATTAATGCAAATAATTATAATTATTTATAGATGGACAGAAGCCTAATCATTAAACATGTCATGAATATTGGGCACTGAAGAGCAATTTAACTGAATCCACCCTACTTTATACTTACTCTTCATTATATTTATTAGTCATTAGAACAGTGTTTAACATTATTTATGAAAGCATTTTGGTAATATAATTAGGATTAATACTATAAGTCACAATAATTGCTCAAGCCAAGTTAGAAGAGCGTTATGCTACCCTGTGTGCAGGAAGCAGCTCAAAAGCAACCTCAGCTATTGCTCTGCTAATTTAAAGCATCACAATTAACACTTTAGGTGTAACTGTGTTTTTTGTTTGTTTCTTTCTTTCTTTGGCTGCCAAAACGGAGGTGAGGACAGGCGATTCGGGTTGTAGGATCCAAATGCAAACCTGCTCTGGATTCTCACCTAAACCCCCTCAACATATTGTATTTGCTTTGCCACGAAACATATTATTAGAAACAAAATGTTTTGTTCTCTTGTAAGAAATGCAGAGGAAACCGGCTACACTGGTAAAGCTGCAGGAGGCTGCTGCTGCTTTTCCCCGACCTTCGTACCTAGTGCCTGGGAGCTGGGGCAGGATAGACCAGCATCCCTGGCGCCTGCTTGGGCAATGCTTAGGCATTACATGCTGCATCGAATCTTGATGATAGCTGCTGTTCTGCTCAGGAGGAATAAAGATTTGCTGGAGCAGGACGGAGGGATGCTCGTTATGTAAGTCATCCTGGAGGTGCACGTGCCGATACCCATCTGCCTGATCTGGGGGATGGAGTTGAAATCACGTCACTGTCCTGGTCATCAGGCAACAGCATCTTCTGCTTCAATGGGCACAGAGCTGCTGGGCACCCTCCAGCTCTGAAAACAGAAAACTGGGTCAGCTTTAATGATCAAGCCACTAACAAGGCTGGTGGATAAGCTGGAAAGCTGTTCCTGTGCCCATAAAGCTTAACAATGATATAATGTAAAACAATCTCAACAGACAATATTGGAAGTATCCTCACTTTGCTCACTATCCTCACTATCCGGACTCAGGGACACATCAGCAACATGCAATACAATATACCCTGAATACAAGAGCAGGAAAAGTCCTGTTCCCACACTAATCAACCTCCATTGCCACCTGGGAATCAGGCAGTGGGGACATTGACTTGACTGTTGGCAGTTAAGTGACTCCATCCTGGAGAAAATAATTGCAGTTGGAACTGTTACTCTTTATTGAACTCAGATCGAAAATAGTTTTGAGATAATCTCAACTGTATTTTGATGAAGGTTTTATTTGCCAAAGATAAATATGAATGCCCAGATGCAGACGAAATATTTTAACAACTGTGTGCTATATATATAATATCATAAAATAATCATTAATAGTACAAAAAAGCCTGTTTCTGCAGACACAGCATTATGGAGAAATGCCTTCCTATTATTTCAAACAAGTTCTTTCCACCTTTATTTTACTTTTTATATGTATTTTTTTTACTATGTGAATTGGACATAAAGATCCTTTAACATTCACAGACTTTTGCCTGGTCCACACTGGTAATTTGTAAAATCTTGTTGAAGTTAACAGTAGTCCACACCTGTATGGTATTGTTTGCAAAATCTTAGTTCAGATTGCATTGTGTTTGACTTGATCATAAACAGCTTTGCTTTTTAGAATAGAGAACGGGGTTCTTTTTTATATATAGGTTATATTTTTTATGAGGCTGGACTGCTCTTTATCTAGTTTCGTTATTTTTTCCCATGTGAAGCATATTTATTTTTGAACTGAAATTTTAACTACCACAGTGAGTTTGAGTTAGAACAAATAGATGAAGTGAGATGATAAAACAGTACAACAAAAGAAATTGAACCACGTTCTTTCTCTTTAACGGTAAATTATTTTTTTTTATGATACCTTTGCAAGTTCAAATAGGTTGGATGTGATAAAATCAACTAAGTCCTTAAGAAGGAAAAGCAGGAAAAATTATTGGCTGTGTTGCTAGGGCAAATCGCTGATGTTACCTCTACCTGGAGAGAGGCAGAGATCCTCAGACCTTTTGGTGTGCCTTGTTCACCCTGAAGTCAGTTAAATGCAAGCTCTAGGTCCCCCAGGGTCCTGCTAGCTGTGCTCTGATCAGCAATGCCTGGTGTTCTGATGTAGACATTTCCTGCCACTGCTCCCACTTTTTGTAGGCTGGACTGTATCTCCTAATGCTTCCTTCCTAATGCGACCTACCACTGACTTAAAATCTCCCCATCAGCAAAACTACTTAACACGAGGCCTGATGCCATCTTTGTGGACATACAACAGGCAGCAGATGGAGGACGGACTTCAGCCTCTGGTCTTATACAGCTAGCACCAAGTACTAAACACTAGTGCTAGTGTCCAGCTTTCAAAGCCAGTAGTTGTAGCAGAGCTCTACCGGGCTCCAGTCATGGTTTCACAGGAAAAGGGGCCAGTGGTCCAGGATAACGGCAGGTCACCTCATCTTCCCCATCCAGATGTTCTTTGGTGCTGCCACGTCATTCCTCTACTTCATGCTGTTGCATGTTAAATAACCAGATCTTTTGCACAGATGTTTTTAAGGACTAGCCCTGTGAACTTTCCATTTTTTTTTTCCTAGGGAAAAATTCCCCCCCAAAAGAGGCAAATATTGATGCTAACAGTACTTTCCACTTCAGTGACTATTGGGTCGGCCCATTTCTTTTTCTGCCTTTTCCTATTTCACTTGGGTGTCACAGATGAATATTTACATTGAGACTCATAGTGTTGCTGTGGTTTACATTCAGACATTAATACTTCAAAGAAAAATGAATCTATTTTCACTTCTCACTTACATCGCGGAAAGAGTAACGTACCCCAGGGGGGATTTTCTGCTGCTCACCATGTGTACAATATTTTTCACTTTTTTGAAAAACCACCACACAACAGAGGATGTGGAAATGGTTCTATTTAAAAGAAACCAACAGAATGAGCAGTTCCTTCTACTTTATTATAGACTATGTATGGTCTTCCTACATTTAAAGAGTTTTTTTTTTTTTCATTATAGATCTTGAATCATATTTAAAACTGGAAATAAGAATATAAAATTTAAAGCTAGTTTTCTGCAAGACCAATGTTATTTTTCAGTTAGTATTCTTATCAGCGATGTATTTAAAGAGTCTGCTCTCAAAATCTAACTTTAAAAACTTCCGAGTGAAATGTCTCGAATCAGAATCTTTTATGTATTTCACATGTTACATTGGATATTAATGATTAAAAATGTCCTGGCCTGGAGATGCTGAATACATCCGACACACACAGATAGCATCAGATTTGGGATGCTTATGTGAGGTCTGTGAGCTAACCACGACTACATTTTATTTGTAGAACACCTTTTCACCAAGGACTGCTGGGGCCTGTAATAAAATATATCTGAAAGGCTAATAACACATATTCTAGAAGATGTCAGGTGTCAGAGATTTAGGTAAAAAGAATATTTTCTTTAAGGCTGGGTTTAAGAGCAGGGAAGAAAGAGAAGAATGTCTCAGATCAGAGGCCAATGCATTCCAAAGAGCAGGAAAAATAAAGGCAAGATGTGCTGTGCCTTGGCCCCTCCAGCATGCCTTCCTCCCAGGCTGGGGGTTCAGGCTCCTGGGGAGATTTGTGGGACCTAATCTGTGGAGTTCAGAGAGGAAAAAATACAGGTTTGATAAGAAAATACCTGCTCAACTATTTGTGATTGCAATAACTTTCTTAAAGCTTCTTCTGGCTTCCTTAAACTTATTTTTATCTGCTAAGTGGATATATTGCACAGTGCTAGGACAAGCAAAGTAAATATTGATTTCAGTTACTGAAATATTTATCAGAACTTCCTATTGTAGAGTGTTCCTACCCCACATCATTTATTTTCTAACTATTCCAACCACATATTGACGTTTTTAGGTATACCCAGATGAATGCCTTTGAAAATTAACATTTATTCTGTGTCTATAAGGCACAGAGATTTTTTTTTTTTTTTTTGGTCTGGTGTCATAAGCTTGAAATGTATTCTTTCTGGCATAAAATCGAAAATATCCAAACAGGATATCACATCTCTCATAAAGAAACTATGTGCATTACACAAGGCTTCAAATGTAGAAACAGATACTTAACAAAACCTGTGTCTCAAATGTAACAGAAGCATTTCAAAACAGTAGCAGCTGCAGGCACCCAATTTGTCTTTCCTTAACAGCATCCAGAGGCAGATTTTCACAGAACTGCCTATAGTGTGTGCAAAAAGATGTGCGTACATTTATATATATGCTTGCATTATATATATAATGGAAAGGAAAGATCACTGATAAATATTAAAGAACAACATGAACTGATGTCTAACTCAAAAGACCAGACCTCTACACAACCTTCAGGTGAGGTAGTGGTAATATTTGTACATACCCAGTTCACTCGAGCAAAATCTGCCGTAGTGCTGGGAGTCACCAGATGGTGCTGTTAAAGATAGTCACACAAGTTCTGCTCAAGGGAACTTGGAAGAAACATTACCCTGGTATTGCTTTAGTTTTTTTAACGGTTTTTCTTGCCCCATGGTTAACCTCGCTCCTGATTCCCTCAACCCGTAATGCGTATCTCAGGTTAAAACTTCGCACTCTGAGACACGTGCGACTTCTCTGCTGCCAGAATGCACAGTGGCAGCATTGATGGAGCGGGCCAGCATGGGGTCAGCACATGGGCAGCACAGCAAGGGCATGGGCTGAGGACACCGGGGACCATTTTGGGAAGGACCTGCCATGACGCTCACTCTGCCGCCTCTGACCTCACTGCGAACGAGGGGCTTCGGTTGATTCCAGTAACTGTGGTGGTAGTTTTGGTGATGTGAAACTGCCCCAAGACCACAAGACCATTATACATTGACAACCGCACTGCCTCTGTCAGTAACGACCTTAGACCATAAGATGGGGTCCTGTTTAAACCACCATAGAAACACAGTAGAAATGCTCCACAGTTCATCACTGATTCTCTGACCTATCCATCCGTTCAACCACTTATAAAAAGATAAGGCTTATATCAACCTCTGAACTTTCATTTTTCTCTACTGAGAAAAAGGGTGCACTGTTTCTTCTCATAAACAAATTGTTCCCATGTTCTGTGGGAATGTTTATATCTAAGAATGCTCCGTGCACAGGTGGTGGCCTGCGTGAATAAGATACTTGCTACTGCTCCAGATCTGACCTTTCACATGTTAGCTACATGCAGCTTCAAAGCACGAGCTGTGTTTCTTTAGCTGAATGATATTTCTCGTGGTGCAAGGAATGAAGGTTAGCTCTCCATTGGTCTGCTCCAATACTGCCAACCTTAAACACTCAGGACCTGCATTTACATTTTGCTCTGACTTGACCTTCTTATGATAGGCATGTCCTGAACTTCTGGGGTCTTATAGTAAAGATACTAAGCACTTTGACTTTATGTGGTACTCTTATTTAAGAAAATCAAAGGCTTTAATAAAGATAATAGTTAACTGAAGAATTCTTATATCTTATGAAATAAATTTCATAAGAATTTCATAAGAATAAATTTAATTACAGTCTTCAACTTAGCAGTATATGAACAGAGGACATGCCATGATAAGGATTATGGCATGTCCTCATGCCAAGAGGCATGAAAAACAAAACAGAACACAATAACCTCTCTGGTCTCGATACTCAAGATTTTCTCTAAGCAGTATCAATTTGCTGAAATCAGACTCCATGTAGAATACTGATTGCTGCAGGAAAGCAATTTCTTCTTAATGGAAAGCAAACTACTAAGCTTCCTCTTTATCCTGATTATTGTATGACGTGATGAATGGATTTTACGTCTTTGTTAATGAATTTTCCTAACTATCTGCAAATGATAGGGTGCAAAGGGGGATGTATAACACTCAGAACCGAGAATATCTTTTGTATTCCTAGAAGTGAGGTGTTGAAAGGACTAGAACTCATGCCCTGTGCGTCTCAAGGAAAAACGAGCCAACTCTCAACTCAGCATCCTAAAAGATCCAGATGATTTCTAGATCTGGTGCCATACTTGAAAATAAGACTAATATATCACAGTAAAAATGAATCTGAAAGTCTGTGTCATGGGAAGGACTTTGGACTTCATTTGTTGGTGACGGAGAGAATTGCTGGTCGATCATGCTTATTCCAGAATATGAGTACTGTGCCTTAAGTGTGCCCTAGCCATAGTGGATTAAGTTCATTTTCAAGAAAAAGTAGTATCTGTCCTTGAGTAAGAGCAATCATATAGGAAATTAACTATGAATAGGTATGTAGGAAGTATTTTGCAAAAACTGCCCCTTTAGATAATGTATAATAATCATTTTCCTTTAGAAAATTGACAAAATTTTCCTGGATGTTTATTTTTAACTCTCATAGATAGATAAAGGTATGTAGAATATGCATTTAAAATACTTAATGCTGTACAGATTCATGGCTCACTGAATGTTAATGGAAGCAATGATTCATCCATGATTAATTTATGCTTTTTGACCATTATTAGTACAACTAGAGTTTAGAATTGCTATTTATCTGAATTATGCTAACAGCTAGAGGTTGCTCTGAAGATCTAAGCGCTGTTACACTATCTGCTGTATCAGATGTAATTATAAGCAAGAGTAATTGCCCTAAAGAGTCAAAATTTCAGTATAAAATGATATATTGTGTGCGAGTTAAACAAACAAAATGGGAGAAGATAAAGGAGCAGCAAAACAAGCATGATTAGTATAATAAGTTGCAGCCTTTATATCCCAGCTGCCTAACCTTTGTGGAGTATATAGTAAGTCTTATAGCAGTGGAGAATTAGCAATTAAAAGAAAGCAATTTAGTGAGTCATGGCTCTAAAAGAAAGGCATGCTGAAGGAGATCTAGATACAGTGGTGATATAGACTAGGCATTCAGTAGACTCAGGAGAAATAGTGTCAACTTGGAAAAAAAAATAACAGCGCTCTTTAAACTCTTGCTGTTCTTTAATAAACAAAGATGGTGATATAAAGTTACTATTTTTTTTCAAGGACAAGGATTTTCAAGGTTGTTAGAAGAAGAGCTCTTCTTTGCTATTTAAACTTTAGGTTAGGCTGGGCTGGAGGAACATCTCCAGAATACAACTCATCTACCTTTAAACAGGAGGCTAAAATGGCTGCAATAAATTGGGCGCCTGACTCTTTCTACCCACTCTTGAAGTGACTAAATGGTCTATGCACAGTAGATGTGCAACTTTTTGGTATGATGAAGGAGAAAAATCCTCCGCTAAAGGAGTCAGCCTGCTGATTATGGTATTTGTTAGTCCTGCATCAGGGTGCATTTTTATCTCGCATAGAAAATGCATGGATTTGGTTTACTTGTTTAAGAAAGTCACTTCCTATACTCTGAAGAATACTGAATTTGTGTGCAAACCAAGGGTAAAGAATTGTCACCCAGGACTATGGGACTGGGAAGCAGCCTGGGGCCTGCGTGTCGACCCTTCGCTTGCTGCTAAAGGTAATAGCATCACAACCCTATTTAGAAAGTTTCCCTTTATTTGGAGTTGCTGTTCCTTGCTTGTGTGAAATTTTTTTCTTTCAAAATGTAAGCGAATTTAAATTGGGGTGACTCAGATGTTTTAACAGAATTTTTTTTAAGGGGGCACTGATAGTTAATGGACTCTGTTACTCATTTAGGCCTAAAAAAATGTCCATGACTGTTGAAAGTGGAACATGTCACATACTTTATTGTATAGTAATGTCTTGAAAAATTACTTAGTAAAATGACACCTCTTCATATGGTTTTACTTTCAGAAGAGAATCACAGAATTGTTGAGGCTGAAATTGTTTGCTTTCTTAAATTATTTAAGATGTATTTTCATTTTTCTGGATGGTAATTCAGGGAACATAACATGTTTAAGGGATTAGCGTTCTATGTTTTACTTTATCAAAAGACATTTTTGTTAACTTTTGATCAATTGAATCTGTGCAAAATTATTGGAAATAATGGTCGCTACATTGACCTTAAAAACACAATTTAAACATGTCTTGATTTGTTTAGCTAAGAGTAATAGTACATTGATCTTGGATTCATAGTATGACCTTTTTTACTTGTAAAATAAGTACCTTTTATTTCAAACTAATTGAGTTATACCTATGGAAACTGAACTATATAGCTATATTTTGGAGCCTGGGCCACAGCACAAGGAAACAGAGTAACTACCTTGAGTGTTTTCTGTGTAGATCAGGTAATATCTTATTATAAACAAAGTATTTCAGGGGCTGAAAACGTATATAACTGTTGGAGGACAAACAAAACTAATGGCTATTGGGAGCTGTTTCAGCCTAGCATAGGACAAAGCAACTCAAAACACAAGCCTGCTAAACTGTGTGTATAGTAAGAAATAAAATGAATTAGGGACCACTATCTGGGTGGGACAAGTGGCATGGATATAAGGGCATCAATTTACACTCTTCTCACCAGTATAGGACTGATTCATACTGGGTCTTTGGGT
>NW_010577417.1:159474-172024 GCF_000705375.1 Tinamus guttatus | reverse complement strand
GCTGAGAAAGGAGGCATTGAGATGACCCGAGTGATCCATGTCACCATAAGTGAACCGGAATGGGGGATAAAGGTTTTTTTCAGCTTTATGAGGACATGTCTTTTGACCTGTGTTGAGCGATGGCTGAGAAAGGAGGCATTGAGATGACCTGAGTGATCCATGTCACCATAAGTGCCAAGATGGCAACAGGAATGGGGGATAAAGGTTTTTTTCAGTTTTATGAGGACATGGCCTGTGTTTAGCGTTAGGGAGTGACAGTCACTGTGGGGTGGTTTGGGTTGGTTGGGTGGTCTGGTGAGGTGAGTCTGTGCCTGGCTAGTCAGCGCTGTGGTCTGTGTAGTTTGTGTATATGGGTTATGGCAGGGGGAAGAAACGTGACAGCACAGTGAAAGAACGTCCTTGTAATACTGTCCTGGTACTTAAACAATTCCTCAAGGGATACTTTCCTCCGGCAGGCAGTTCACATGTGCTGCCACTGCAGGAAGTAAAATAGTGATCTGAACTAGATCCCAGCATCGTGGCTCAGACCCATGACTGCTTCGACCAGAGTAGATCACTTGGATGTATAAATACAGCTGGTGCAGATGAAGAGCAGGAGCATTACAATTTCCAGACTCCTGACTTTCTTTGAAAGTTTGTTATTAACCTTTGCTTTACATGTGGAGGTTATGAAATCCTCACAACTTAATAACTAAATTCCCTTTCACTAAATATATTTGACACAGGGTTTTGCAGATGCATCAAATCTGTAGCAAGGCTCCCTTTGCACAGGACCTGTGCTCAGCGGCTTTGCTTGCTTCAGGAATACCCCTGTATCTGCGTGTGCTTCACTGTGACAGATTTTCAGCCTTATTGGAGTTCACAGAAAAGTGTTTAAAGATCCTTGCCTTGGAGTGCCTGTGGATTTCCATAAGGACAGGAAATACCTATGACATAGGGATGTAGATTAAATGACTACTGATTTATTAAGAGAGAAATATAGGTTAAAATCTGGCTGAAAAATCCTCTCCTAATTTTACTGCAGATTTAATGCATTGTTTGATCTCCTGGAGGCACAACACTGTCCTATAAGAGCGTAAGATGCCTGCAGTCAGCTTTGGGCAAAACCAGGCTGTTCTGAAGGGATTTTTTTTCTCTCTTATTTCTAGACAATACTCTCAACTCCGACTGGTAACCACGTCCTTTATAAGAGCCCCTTTAATTCCGCAGCTATACAGAGCTACCCAGCCTTGGACATGGCACGTCAGTATCAGGGGATCCAGAATACTCTGAACAGGCGTAGTATGTTAACTGGAGGATGCAAAAACATTAACTTACACTTAGTTTACTTTTCCTTATAACTGAAACCAAATGAAACTGCTGTTTAAAAACAAGTCTCACACTCTTAAAACAGTATTGAGCAGCAACACACGCACTGGGGCCCTGCTGTTGCTCTCTCCCCGCTCGATGTTTGGTTGTACCCCTCCAAGGGAGCGGGTCGCAGGGCCCGCGCTGCTCCTCGGCTGCCAGGACCCAGCTCCCCTCCGTGCCTCCCAGGAACATGAACCCCAACTCTGCTGCTGGGGGGCCATGCCCACGTGTTTGCCTGGAGCATTTGTTCAATGTGGAAAGCTGCTTAAACAGGGCAGGTTTTGGATGTTCCAGTCGCCCAGGCTATAGCTTATGCTGCATTTTACACTTTTGCAGCAGCACCCCACAAACTAACCTGCCAACAAGAGCAAATAATTAAAAACTGCAGCCCTTAAGCAGGACCACGTGACTGCATCCTCAAGGGCTCCCATTCCAGCATCTCACCCATATGGAGTTGACTGAAGGTTGAGCTCCAGGAATCTAAGGCTGCTCATAATAATGGCTGGCTGAAAACAAGTTCTTCTTTGGCCAACACCAAAACGTTTTTATTCGAGAGGAATTGTTGCCAAACAGAAAAACAGGAAGAGCCCATGAATGAGTCACTGAGGGAATGGGAGTGGGGAGGATTCATAACAAAATCAAAAATTAGATTCTCCCCCTCAAAAGTAGCAAAGGGGAGATGCCAGTGCCAACCAGACAAGATACTCAGCTAGCTGAAACAGAAACGAGTTCCCTTTGCCTGCCTTGAAGAAAGGATCTGACCATGGATTCCCACCCTCCAAGGAAATGCCCTCCTCACTAAGGCAGGGAGTGGTGGAAATTGGAGCTCATTTCTCTACCTCCCTTGAATCTTCCCAATTTATATCAAATATTCCAATGTGACAGAGAATGTGATTCTGCAACAGAGCAACTACCACCCAGAACAATACTGGGTACTGGTCCCCAGTCTAGTTGTTGCTCAGATAGCGTTTTATTTGGTTAGATTTCACCTGAATTTAATTATTTCAGCTTAAAGCTGTACCTCTGAGGAATAACAACGAAAACATTCTTCTAGCCTTCTTTGTACATTGGAAAATTCACAGGCAGATAATGAGCATTTGTAGAGTGAAAACAAGTTAGAGTATCGCGCTAGCGTTGCTATGTCAGTTGATCACCGATTATAAAGGTGGTTGCACAGGACAGAGATGGAGAAAGAGGAGTGATGGAACCTGGGGAGCAGAAAGAGCTTGTATTTTTCCAGGGAATGTTTTGGTTCTGATGGAAATTTGCCACCCTGCCATGAAATGCAAGCATTACGCATTGTGCAGAAGGGAGAGCAGAGGGAAAATAATTCTTAGCCTCAACCGGCAGAAAACACGTAATGCAAACAGGCTGCGAAACCAGGTTTGTGATTACTTGGGGACTATAAACCCTGGATTAGCCAAGCTGAAAACAGCTTTGCATCACACCGTCAGCAACAACATCATCAGAGGTTAGTCTAGCACTAGATCCTTTGTTAACAGGAGTAAAATTCAGATAGCAGCTTATCAGGTATTGTGCGTTGATGCAGCTTGCTGCCGAGGGTTTTGAATAAAGAGTTACGTTCCAGAAACATCTCAAGAAAAAGTACCCTAGGAGAGGGGAAGGGGGAAAAAGGGGGGGTCGATATGGGGAAACCTCTCTATATTCACCTTGAACATTGTTCTCGATTCTGAGGGGATGTGTGTCTTATTTAACCTGCTAGTAACAGCACTGTGGGAATGCAGGGCACTGAATGCAGTGTATCAATGTAGTTTTAAGTTTTGCAAATTTACTGATAGGATTTCCCGCGCGTAGTGAAAAATCTCTAAGCAAGCAATGTGCTTCCAGGATAGACATTTTAAATCCCCAAAGGGATTTTTTCCTTTTAGAAACAATATTCCCACAGATACCTGTGTCATCTTTGGATCAAATCTACCAAAGAAGCAGTTCTTTACCTCCCCTTCCCATTCCATGCAAAGGCTGCCACCCTTCTCTGCTTTACAAGCTTGGAATCACTTACCTAAAAGCTCCTGCTCCTGCAGGACTAAAGTAAAAGCCAGTGTCCAGATGAGGAGCATGGTTCCAAACCCTCCAGGCTCTGCTGTAGTCCTGGTGGAGAGCACTGCAGGCTGCTTCCTCGCCTCTACATCGACTCCTCCGTCCAAGCGCTTGTGCTGAGCCTCAGCCAGAGAGCTAGGAGGAAATACTCCTGGGCTGAGCCAAGATTCTTGAGCTGTTCTCTTTTTCTTTCCTCCTTTTAAAAAACACCCTTGGAGCTCCACAAAAAGTCCAGTTACCCAGGCGGGCTGGCTGCGGTCCAAGCTCCCCCAAGTATTTACCCTTGTGTTTATTTACACGGAGTGCAAGTGGAATGTGCTGAGGAGCTCTGAGTCCTGCAAATGCGGCAAGTGGGGCAAGAGAGGAAGCGGGGAGGAGGAAGGGGGTGCTGGTGTTTCTGCAGTCCCTGTAGGATTTCATCTAGGGCGGGGAAAGCAGGAACACTAGAAAACACGGTATTTTTAGTGCTGTGTTTCTACAGTTTTCAAGTTACTTATTCATTTTTAAACCATAGCAAATTGGCTTTTTGATGGGTGAAAACTTTGCAGGACTAAGTGAGGTTGCTTTGTGGGAGGTGTTAACTATGCCTCATCTTTGGAGAGCACTGTAGCGGAGCCTTTGGAGCTCCTTTCAGTTCAGGAGGTGTTTGAAATGGGATAGTCGTGGTAACACTGCATGCAAAATATAGTTGCACTAATTTTATTCTGACAACATGTTTGATTTTTAGTAACATCTTAGTTACATACTCTGTTTTTGTCCTGTGGGTTCATGAGTATTGACTGGATCAACGACAGTGTGTGAAATTAGGAGTTGTGTGGAGGTGGGTTTCGATCCCAAGTCTGCCACAGATGCCTTGCACAGATTCCCTGCAAAGCCATGGGCAGGTCTCTCTTGGTTTCCGTGTCTTTAATAATACTTTACCTCACCTGAAGGGGAAAAAAGAATAAAAAGTTAACGGCTCTCTAGTATTCCAGTGTTCCCAAAGATTGGTTGGATTCTTTATGCTGCCCTTGAAGTACATGGGGACAAGACAACTAACTTCATGCCTTGTCTGATTAACCCAGACTCCTTCCAGCCAAAACTACATGATGCCAATCTAGACTTGCCCGTTGCTTTAACATACTGGAGTAGTTTCTTTGGCTCTGCACTGCCCAGGAGGGGAACGTACGGGGGTCTCTGGACTTTGCTCCTCCTACAGATGCGAGGACCAAATATATTGAGCAGACCAAATATGTTTTGTTTGGGTTTGGTTACAAATATTAGGTAAATTAAATACAAGAGAAGGGATTTGTTTTAATGAGAAAAATGCTTAGTTGGTGCAACAAAGACACTCCAGGAATGCTTCAGTTCAAGAGGTTAATGGAAACCGGGGAAGTCTTGCTTCCTGGCAGCTCCTTCAGCACTGGGTAACTGGTCCAGTAGTAGGGGAAGAGGAGACTGTCATAAAACTGGGCTATAGCTAATAGCAGAAGATGATATGTAATTCTACAAAATGTCCTCTCAACCTTTTTGTATTTCTCTGTGCATTTATACTTGTTTTCACTATGTAGTGAAAACCCAGAGAAAAAAAACAGTACTATGGTGGCATAAAAGGAGAGTTCAGAGTTTCAGAGGAAATAGTGGGGTAGCTGGTAAAGTGTAAAATACCTTGTACTTGCTCCCATTCAGGTCTGAATGGCTCAATTTCAAGGTTAAACTTTGAATTAAAGGAAAATATTAATGTTATATGTGTGGGTGGTGATCCTGACTTGAAGGAGTTATTCAGAAAGTGTCAGTAAGAACTGACAGCATCCAAAGAAACACAGGGCCCTGCAGAGTTCAAAGTGCAATCCTCTCCCTTGACTTCTGACTTGCCAAATTACAAGGCAAAGTATCAGTAATAAAGATTCTGTGATTAGACTTCAGCTGGTAAGTTCTTTGAGACATTGGACAAAACAGTGCATAGAACAGCCTCTTTGTGTATTTTCACCTCAGGCCTGGTGCACTGTAGCAAGATAGCATTTTTTATGAATAAAATAAATTTGACACTATGACAGTTAGAGCTGTAATGTATTTCTGTGTATTCTGCCTTAAATCATCAGGTAGGACTATTGCAATTTTTACAAATTTTTGTTTTGAGAATCAATTTAATTACTGCTGCTGAAAAAAATGCATTAGTTTCAATTTTCTTATGGATTGGTCTTTAGAGAGGAAGTGGAATAAATAACAGTGAGTCCACTCTCTGTTTTACTTTGTCTGAGTGTGTGTCTGTGGTGTGGTAGACTGAGATTTTTCAAAATCAGAGATGATCTGCACAAGGTCTGTGGCAGCCTCTGTTCCAAAGCTCCTAGGGGGATAAAAGTAAAGCAAATAGAAGGGATGCAAATGCTATGCTGGTGATTTCTTTACATTTGGGATGCCTACCTGCTGGGCCAAGAGTCTTGTACTTTCAGAGAATCCTGTCACATTCCCTGTATTGCAAATGGAGCCTCTTCAGAGTTCCTGCATGCTTTTCTTTATGTTTTCTGTAATACTCTACACCACAGTATTAAAAAGCAATGAACATGCACTGACTCAGTTTTCTTCTCAACACAGTATAAAAATAATTCTTTTTCTGTTCCAGACCACCTCTGTTGAGGTCAGTCACCCCATTTACAACCCACTTCCTTGAGGTTCCTCCTGAAATGTTCTCAAGCTCCTGGGACAGGTCAGTTCTTCCGAGGCAATCGCTTCTTAGTTTTCCAAAGAACTCTGTTTTAACATAGCGAGGTGCTGGTCAAACAGGCATGGAGGATTAGACAAATCAAAGTAATGAGAGGCTTTTTTAGTATCATGTTCCAGGGGTTGTTTCTGTAGTGAGAGAGATGTTTTCTTTTCCAGGGAAATGCAGCCAGAAGGAGTACTTGAGCCAAGTAAGAATGTGGTTTTCACTGGAACTACCTGCCCCAAGGACTTTTGTCAGCCTTGGGCAAGTGCCTAAGATGACTTTCATTACTCATAAATACTCAGAATGAAGCTGAAATCAGAGCTTTGAACTGGCAACATGAAATATCAAAAATACAGCATATGTGACAACAATTGTTAAAATGCAAAGTAGTCGTTTCCATGCATGACAGAAGGTGTGGGAACAGCAAAAAGAGAATGACACGTGCAAACCTCTTTGTCGTCTTCTGGAAAATTTAGCCAGCAACTGATGGCCATCAGAGAAAGCATTCTTCAGCACATTCATCTTGGAAATGACCATATATGAGAACATAATGAGATCATATGAACATAGGTTTGCACAAAATCCAGCTGTTGAGATGTTCCCAGGACTCCAGCAGCCAAAGAAAGCATACCAGTGAACAGGGATGTGAATTTTTGCCAGCAGGCAGTCTGGTGGAAGAGAGAGCAAACACAAGGATTAAGTCTATTTTGGGAGTGGTGAGTACAGTCTTTTTGTGATTCTTTTTTGAACGGGTCTAACACTTGGCAAAAGCAGTAAATATGTGCAGTGATAGTGGTGAGTACATAGGGAAGGGGAAGATAATGAAGGGCACTTGTTGGCAGAGGACACTTGTGCCATGGGAAGGAAGAGCATTTTGATCTCAGGTCTGAACTGCAACACGAGTAGGCAGAGGATATAGCTGAGCATATACTTGGCAAGGATTGCCTGACGTTGTGCTGCGGTCCCTTGGGACTTGGAGCGAGGCAGAGGGAAAATTAAATGGAGTTTATTTCTGGAAACAGAAATATGGCAGAAAACCCAAACTTGTAGGGTAAGGGAAGCACCTTGCACTGAAGGGAAGAAAATGGAAGAGAATAACCTTTATCCTGCAAGGTCTGTATTCCACCAATCTGCCTCTGAGGAGGTTTGTGTTCACTAGGGATTGTGGAGATTCCTCAGGCACAAGTCTAATAGCTGCTGGCTGCCCATGGCCAGAAGTTCTCACTAGTTGGAGACTGTGGAATTGCTTACCTAAAATGAGGTTTAATTTGTGCTATGCTCAGGAGAGGTGATTAACTTTTTAAATTACTTGTTTTCTAGCAGCTGGGTTGAGAGGGTAGTTGAATAGATACTGAAACAGAATAATTTGTTGCTTAGAGAGGCCATATCCCAGAAGCAGGGATTAAATTTGTGGACTACTTTTAAGGGGAGCGAAACCTTGCTTTGCAACAACTACATGTGTTTAGTGAATAAGTGCAATGCCTCACGTGGTGGTGACCTCAGCAGAGTGAAGTAGACATCGTCATTTAATGCATTCTTTAGTTGTCACTCTCATCACTGCAATTCCCTGCCCTGTCTCCACTCTTTCTGCTGTGTGGGGCCTTGATCACCCTCGATCAGTGTTGCAGGTTTTGCAGGTTATAGCTTTCGAAGTTGGGATGTCTTCCATTTCTACTCCAGTGCGCTCCCCGCTCCAGCCTGTGGTATGTCAGCTTGAACTAGTGCTTTGTATCTTGATCTGCAAGTGTTGTCACAAAGTGAGACGTTCTCCTGCTATTGTCATAAGGACACTATCTTTGATACTGCTAATAAAAATCATGTGGTTGATGGTTGGTAGGAGGTGTTGTCAAGATGGACTTCATCTTCAGGTGTGCCCTCCAGGAGTTCTGACAAATGTGCATCATGGAGCAGGCAACTCTGATCCAGCCTTTTCCAAACAATAAATTTTATACTGTGTCTAAAGCCAACGGTGAGTCAGCTATTGGAATTGATGCTGTTTTGTCATCCCCGTGCCAACATGCTCAGCTGGATTCTGTTTGCCAGCATTAGGTAAGCATCTGATGGCTTCAGGCTGCTGTGCAGTCACTGCTTCAGTTTCCTGAGTGATCATCCGCAAGGAAACTGAATCAGAAAATGGAAGGAAAAGTGGGTCACATGGAAGATTAGTATACCTTCCTAATTGTTTTGGATTTTTAACCAGTTGTTAGATCTTTCATCTGACAGATGAAATCCATACATTTCAGAATTCATACATTGACAATTCATACATTTATGCAGCCTGGCCAAAGCTCAGAACCCCCTGGGAAATACTGTATGCAGTATGTGTGTGCCCATTTCCGAGGAAGGAAAACTTGAGTGTAGGTAATGTTTACTATGCAAAGGACTTGTGAGGTAGCAATGTTTAATGAAATAGAGAAACAGCTGGGAACAAATCTGTGTTGGCCTTCCTCCCTTTCCCTTAATTCAGAAGGCTGCAGACAGATGCAAAAGAGAAATAGAAGTCAAACTAATCACTGTTGTTTTTCTGAAAATGTACAGTACATGTTATTTTCCAGTAAGTGGAGTAAAAATCTTAGGAATTCTTTTAAAATAAGTGTGTTGGAGGAGTTACAATAATATACAATAATAGCAGGATGTTACCCGTGCTATTATATATCCCTTTAGCTGCAGATTTTCTTCACGCTTCCAACACACGCTTCTAGGCAGTAATTGAATAAGAAGGTAGATAACTTGTTTTATCCTGCTGCCTGCTTAGTTAGTCATATGAAGCATCCAGTCTGGCAGAATTCCCAAGCAGGACAGCTAGCTATTACTGCATGCCACTGGTCTCTTGCCTCTTTAATAGAGTTTTGCTGCTGGAATTAAAAGTGAGCTTTAATATTTTCATAGGGCTGCTATTTAATGGGAGAAATTGTGGTGGTTGCCACAGGTGTATTGTGTAATTGAAAATAGGAAGAGAAGTGCCCATGATAGAATTTCTATTAAAAGCTGGTCTAAGACATGCCAAAACTGCATGAAACTTTGAGCAAATTCATAGATGGACAAGGTTAGCACTCAACACAAACTCTAGAGTCTGGGCCTCAGCTTGGATTGGTAGGAACCAGATGTAGTATCTGGATTCTTGTCCTCCACCCCTTATTTTGAATTTTTTTCTAATGAGAGCCTTGAAGTGTGATTCGTTCCATATGTTTCTGGGGGAGGCTGATAGTGGTTACACCTGTTACTAGTTTGCTGCTCCCATATGGATGCTTAGGGCTGAGGATGCAACAAGGATCCAAGTCAGAATCTCAAATTGACTCCTTGCTGGAAATCAGGATAGTGCTGATAACGTTTGTATTGCCAAGATTTTAGGACATTCTATATTGCTTTAAGAGATCAGTTGGCTGTGGGTATAGCTGAAATATTTGCCATTATACTCCAACAGCTTGTAGTAAAATGTATCCTTTTGCCTTAAATGATCTGTCCCAGTTAAATCAGCTGTTCCTTAACTCAGGTCCACTGCTGGAACTTGCTCTAAGAGAAGTAAGAATATTTTTTAAATCAGATATTCATCCATGTCAGTTTGTATTTTTATTTCTCTAAATGCTCTATGTTACTATTGCTGGGGTACTACTTTTCACTATCTGCACAATAACCAAACCATTTTTTGTTTGGCAGCAGTGAACATCTTAACCCTGAGAAAAAGAGAAATAGAAGATTACAGGATAAAATACGTGGAAGAGGAGCAGAGGGCTAATTGCATGCGTTCAAGGAATAAGAAGCATCAGAAGAGAGGATAGAGAAGTCATGTGAATCGTCAGGAAGCTATAAATAATTCCAAGGTAATCTTCTCTGCTTTAAACTGTATCATTAGGAAAGTGAACGATGGGAAGCGGATAGGATGTGCCCCCGTGGTTTGAGTTCAGTGAAGGCAATCACACTAGTCTAGGATGCAGAAAGTGTTCTCCCTGTGTGGTGCAGCCAGGGCGGCCCTAGCCCCGCGCTGCTCCACGGCAGCGCCGCGCGAGCCCCCGCCGTGGGGCTGGCCTTGAGCACAGCGTGAGCCGCAAGCTGCACCGTCGTCCTTTAATTGGACACAGCGGGAGGACCGGGAAGAGGATTTAGATCAGTGAGAGCGAGGCCAAAGGAGCAGACTTGGAACTGCTGTGTGCTCGGCCTGGGGATTACTCGGAGTTTACACAGGAGTTTATCCCACCTCCGATTCAGCACGGTGCATGTGTGAGACCCAGCCAAGGGGTTTGCTTACAAACAGCAGAAGCAAACCTGCTCCTCGCTCATGTTAGGTGTCTGAGCTGTGGTGTGTCCAAAGCTGTTGAAGGCCTTTTGATCCTTTCACAACACACTGTAACGGTTGTCTACAGGCTGTGGCAGATTAGAGTCTTTGGAGTAATTCTATAAAAACTTGTTTGTGTATTAGCTCATTTCTGCTTGTATTTTAAATACAAACTTGGTGGTTTTTGTTAGTGAGCAGAGTGATTAGTGCAGCACTTGGAAATGCTCTGGTGCTGCTGTTCTGCTCGGATGCCCTAGGAAACAGTGGCACGGGACACTTTCATTGACAATACTCTGCTGTGCTCCGGCTCATATGTCTTTCCACAGTTTCACAGAATGGGCTTTCAAGAAGTAGAGTTTTCCTCTAATGTGGCCTTTTTTATTTGTCTGCTTCTAACTGACAGTTTTTTATTTTCCAGCCTGCCAGAGCACTTAGCTCTTTCTGTACTTTCTTCTCTTTTATTTCTAAAACAACCCATTCTCTAAGAGAAAAAAGTGACAGATATTTACTGCCACATGGCCGTTTTCACATCTGAAGGCTGCATTAACAGACACACTTGGCAAAGAGTATCAACTTCTCTGTTTCTATCAAGGGTATTTGTCAAGCACATAAGATATTTCTAGGACTCAGAGGCTGGAGACAGGGTTTACTTGTGCCTCTAGATGAGGGATGGCAATACTGACAGTAGAAAGAGTTTTTATTTCAGCATCGTATCACCGGTGCAAGCACAGGGCTGTTCCTGAAGGTACCAGTGCTGCTGGAGGACAGCAGCACTTAAAACATTTTAAAGATGGAAACACACACTGCCCCGGGTATGCACTGTGAATCGTTCCTAAGAAAAGATGGATACACTTTTATATGTTTCCAGACATTTTCAATCTGAAGACACTCACTGGAGTTTTGAAATTAAATAGGTGTTCCTTATTCATTGCTTTTTACAAAGGAATCCTTGTTTATCTTCCTTGCAAAAGGAGAAAAAACAAACAAAACAAAAATACAAACAAAAAACCAAACCAAACTCTTCAGTACTTGGCTGGGTCTTATAGCGTTGTTGCTTACATAAACAGGCTTTCCTTTTGCTCTTGATTTTCATGCATTATATGTATTATTTGAAGCACAACAGATCAACAGCGATGCTTTGGTGAGTAAGAATATGGGCTATGCAGTGTGGAGCCTCCCAACTGCTCCATGTTTCAGGGGCCGCAGAAGCCCTGTCAGAGCAGCAGTTGCTTTGAACAGGATTTGGATGAGAGTTAATCTCTGGATCTCTGGTGAAAAGTTTTGCTTTTGTCTTGAGAAATATCCCATTCTTTTTTTTCAAAGCCTTGACTTGACAAGCAGATGCAGCCATGGTAATTTTAGACAAAGCTGGCCAAGCTGCATTCTAAACTCTCATATTTTCTTTGAATGGATGCCTGTCCTTTCTCTGAGCCACTCTAAAATATAGCTTGAGGAAGCTGAATCCATTTTCACTGATTGAGTCTACCCTATCAGTCTTTCCTTGGTTAGTTCTCTAAGGATAACACACAAAAACATGAAATTTTGCTGTCACAGAGAGGTTGCTTTCTGACAAATATAGACACTATGGAATGAACCTCTAGTCTTAAAATAACTGATTTATGCAGAAACCAAGATGAAAGTGAAATTAATATGTTAAATTAGGAAGAAATTTTGAAGTTTTTTTTTTTTTTAATTGGCTGTTCATTTTGAATTGTCTATGTTTATTTGTCCACTTTGATTTTTATAGTGGTTTGCCATTACATTCCTATTGCATCAACGCCTTGCATAATCCTAAACTAGCATTTTGGTTTTCTGTGTTGTTGCTCTGTATGGCTTTTATGTGTTTTTGGATTAACTGTAGGCTCTCTCCACCCTCTTCTCCTTCTGTAGCTGATCAAATGCTGCAAAGAATTCCCTGCTTTGGATAGAATATCTTTTCCTGTCCATGCTGTTTGTCACTGAGGTTGGAAATGTTATTAATTTTATTTAGCATGTGGGAAAAACTTGGCTAACCCTTTAAAACCATGTCTCAACTCTGTAATTCAATGAAGTCTTTATTTTTAATGATAATAGCTTTCTCCTTGTGCTTTCCAAACTGAGTTCTTTCTGGTTTCAAGAAGATGAAGCACTATTTTCCATTTTCAAAGCAAAATGTTCCTATTATGTTTTTCAATTTGGCTGAA
>NW_010577417.1:120864-159360 GCF_000705375.1 Tinamus guttatus | reverse complement strand
ACACGTACATCTTGCCGAGATTAAAACGTCTATGCTTTGATTCTCCACCTGCATTGAGTTCTGGCCAGTGTTCATGTGCTAGTGCGGAAGATCAAGGAATTTCACTGCTACATCTTCTAGATTAAAGTGTTTTTGTTTGTTTTTCTTTGAACTCAGCTCCAAATCACACAATTGTATCGCGTGATGATGTGGATAAAACAGTTGGCCAGAGCTGCCTCTTCATTTTTTTATCACACCCCTGGCAGAGGCTGGTTCTACCACCTCGATTAGGTGTGCTCGTGGCAGCCAGGTGCAAGCGATTGCCCCCTTGCACAAAGGGAAGTGTGAGTCGGCAGGGTATGGAATGATGCTCGGATGTGAATGAGACTTTGGGAATGCTACAGGCTGCGGAGCCGACGGCTCCCTTCCCTCTAGGTCCCCCCCAGGCCAGCAGCTTCAGTGGAGCTAAGGAGCAATGAGCTTTTGCTGAGGTGATACCTTGGGGATGTAGCCCTATTCCAATTGTAATAGTTTAATATTGTTGCTGTGTCCCCTCAGTTGCACTGCTACTTAGATAATGAGTTCTATAAAAACACTTGCAATATTTGAGGTTGAAAATTAAGCCAAAGGTGAAAAATTCTGTGAGATTAGCAAAGTACTACATCTGCAGATAACAAAACATACAGCAGCAATAGAAGGTTTCCTGAGACAAATTTTGCAGCAGAACACTGAAGTTCACATTGCTGCTTTGGTTTGTTGTTGATCACCCTGTTCTTAAAGGAATGACAGTAAGGAATTGCAAGTGCTTTTCAAATTTGACATTTGGTTAGAATCTGTACTATGCCAAAGTACAGATACCAAGCTTATTTGGAGGTTGGATGACTGGTCTCCAAATGATCTATAGTTCAGGTCTTCTACTGTCAGTACAAAAGGCAGAGAATAGTCAAAGCCAATCTAAGACAGTTGTTTTATAATGTTATAGTTATAAGCAGTTATAGACTGTTGTTTATAGTGTTAACTCTTTGATTATTCTTATGGTACTTTTAAATCTTTAAGCAATTAATGGGCATTTGACTCCAGATACCTAGGTACCTTGTCATTTTTCCATCTGTATCAGCCTGTTGGCAGTGATTTCTTTTACTTTTAAGAATGTGCTTGTTTCTGGTCCCTGAGCATATTCAAGAAAAGTATATATATTGCAGATAATGTATTTCACACTATTCACTTAAGAGCCTATTGGCTTTTCATATCAGAGAGTCAGAAGTGAGATTAAATGTAAAAGGTTGCCAGGATTAGATCAGAAAAGGTGTTACACTATAGAGGATTTTTGCCAGTTAGATGCAGGATCAGATAAAAACAAGGGCGCCCTGCAAATTACAAATGCAGCCAACAACAAACCCTTGCGGGCAATTGATTTAGGAGCACTCAGCTTGAAAAAGGAACTGGCGGAAGCCTGGATCAGGGACATCGCTAATGGGATGTAATGCTTTTCTAGCTAAGCAGTTCAAATCCATAACTGGTCTAGCACGACCAGCGTGGTTTTTGATGTAGATGAAGTAAGTGGAACCATAGGTAGCGGTGCCCTTGCCACACCTGCCTCCAGATGCTCTTGGTGGCAGTGGGAAGGAGGTTGTACGAGACCCTACTGTTGGTACCTTGACTGCTTGCATCCAGTTTGCAATCTGTGAAGCTCCTCTAGCAATTCCAGCACTATGCTTGTGTGGAAAAATAAGGGTGGAGAGTGGGCAATGAAGTCAAGAAGGAGCTGTGAACTCCATCATCATGTTGTAATAGTTGCTAAACTAGGGATTAATTCAGCTCAAGTACACTAAACCTTGAATCAATAAGCATTGAATGCACGCTTAAGTTCACCCCTTGCCAAACATGCCCTTAAAGTTAATCACATTCTTACAAGCTTTGAAGAAACAGTGCTCTTCTGCAGATATTTGAAATAGCGTTGGTACAGGAGCGTGAAGTTATTTTGTGTTGCTAAAGAAGCATGAAATTATTTAACTCTCCGTGACCTCTTCTCTTCTGCCCTTCCAAGCAGATTAGACACAGATTTCATGCTCTCTGTTAAGGAAATAAAAAACTCAAATGAACACTAGACACCTGGACCCATTTCTATAGAAAGCTAACTTCGAACCCTCCAGCTTGCAGAGGACTTGTTAATTATTACTTGCTACTAATTTATTAGTTAGACTCTTTAAAATTCAGAATAAGTGACACTCAAGACTTATTTATTCATGTTAGAATAAAATGTTAATAGCTGGGGTTTGCCTTTTGCTCACTTTCTGTTTAGAATCCTTTAATTAGTATTTGTTTTTTGTTATTTGCTGATGTCTTAAAAGTTAATAAGACAAAATCCAGTTAAAAAAGACCTGAAAAGTAGTAATAGGTAGAAACATGGATGCTTTCCCTTCATGAGGAAAAAAAAAAGTTCCTACAGGAAATTTTGAAAAAGAAAAAGCTTCACTTTTTTATTGCATAGTGTTAGGTGATATTGAAAAATATCAGTGTTGCATGCAATGTTGGTACTGTTACTCTCACCCACAACACAGTATTTGTACAATTCCCACTTGTTCCCGGTTAGGGTCATCCAGTATTGGAATCATTTAAGTCTAAGAAAGCACATCAAAAAGCTCCAGTCATTTGTGTTTCTCTTTGGAATGCTTAGGAGCTGCCATCACAAAGAGAAGTATAATTTAAAAGTAATAAAAATGAACTTTATTGTAAGGGTGAGTGAAACAGTTCATTTTTATGTAAGTTTTGTTTCTTATAAGTAAGAAGGAAAAAAAATGACAAGTTTAAAAAGTAAATCTGATTTTGGAAGTAAGAATTAGTTTTCCATGACCTTAATTCAAAGGCACAATTCAGAGCCAGCATAAATATTTTGATCCAAGACTGTGTCCCTAAAAATGTACTTTTCAGGGGTTATTGCCTTCTGGAGAATTCCAGTTCCTGGACAGCAGCATACACGCCAACTCCTGCTCATAATTGCATTAGTAAAATAAAGGAAATAGAATTTCCTCAAGAGAGGTTTTAGAAAGAGATCAGATTAACTTCCTAAATGAAGACTGCTGAGTTACTGCAAGGATTTAAATAACAATAGGGATGTGGTAGCCAGAGAAACCACACAGATCCTCCAAAACTGGTGCCAGCAAAAGGTGCTAAAAGCCTCTTGCTGCAGAAGGAGGGAGCGAGGCTGGCGCGTGTGGCCGATGCCTGCGTGGGTAGCGGCAGTGCAGGTAGATACACAACGTGGCAGACAAAGGCAGGGCTAAGAGGCTTGTGAGGGCGATGAAGTTTGACAGAGAAGAATGAGAGGAAGACACACCTAATAATAGTGTGTGTTTAACCGTTTATCTCTCATTAAGGAAATAAGCAGCTCAGAAAATAGTCGTAGTTAACCTACAGCAATTACGGCGGTGCTGCACCTCTGAGACAGCACACAGTCAGCATTTCTGGCCCACGCTCAGCTACGGGGCTCGAATAGATGTTTGACATGGGCTTAAATCTACCGCAGAAGTGTCCTTCTTCTCTAGGAAGCTGATGGTGTGGGAGTACTTCGGAAGGACGGTCATTGAGGTTTTCATGTGCTTGGGTCCTAAAATAGCTCGGTGAATTTGGTTTGAACTGCTGGCCAAGCTGCTGAGCCTCCACAAAGCACGTGCTGCGCCACAGCCTGAGCACCCACCGGCAGGGAGTCCGGGAAGGGCAGCTACAAGGGGCTTCCATAAGAGATACAGGAAAAAACGCCTAGCCCAGAGGTTCATCAGTACTGAAGTCTGGAGAGCATGAACTTGTCTGCCGCACAGTGTAAGTCAGGCTGCAGTAACACTGCTCAATCTTTCCTGGCTTTCCCGGAAGACTATTTGCTCGCTTATTCTCACTTTCCCATGTAGAGCGGCCTATTACATTTCTTGCAGGATGCCATGGAGAGGGTTCGGTCACAGTTTGGGTTAGATTATCAGCAGAGAGCAGAGGGTACTGCAGGACCACTGAGCTGGGGCACCTGACCAGTACCCAAGCAGGGTGAAGCTTTGACTCTCTTGGTACCGTGTTATGCAGGAAAGGTACATTATGTAAGAAGGGAACCTGGGAGGACCTCTACTCCCATACCCCCTGTACAACCACCCTGGAAATCCTCCACTGCCTTTGCTAACGCTGCCCTACAGCACTGAAGAATGATCTTAGGTGTCTTTTTCTACACTTTGCTGCAGCCTTTTCCCTATACCTTAGGTGATAATTTCTTTTTATCTATTTGGATTTTTTGCATAGCATCTCTTCGGCTGCAGGGATTTGTGTCAAGAGAAGACCTGAGTGAAGTAATTGGTCTGCTCTGCACGGGCATCGCTTCGTGCTGCTGTGAAGGGCCTCTGCACATGCCTGAGATGCCAGGAAAAGGGCAATGATTCCTTGCTGCTTCTGTCTGCCCAAGTGTGTCCCGTTAAATCACAGGCCTTGCAGCAAGTCTGGGTCATACTCCGCAGCTAAGCAGTAAGTAACTAAAGCTGCAAGTGTCCTGCTAACAGAACGTCACTGCGCGTAATCCAGGCCCTGACTCCAATCGACAAGGACAGGTTGGCCTCTGAAATAATCTCTTTAAATAGCAGCAGCCACCTCTCCAAGTTGTTTCCCCTCCCCCAGCCCAAGTTGGAGAGCTGCAGCCCGTGAGGCGCCCGCGACGCCGCATCCCGGGCCGGCACCGCGCAGGGAGGCTGCCCGCGCGCCGGCCGCGCTTTGCCCCGCGATTGCCATGAATTTTGCAGCACAGTTGCTCTACTCCAGGGCGTTAAAGAACAGAACGCCCAGGGTCTGCTCCCGCAAGGATGAAGACTACGATCCTTTCTGGCAAAGGTTGGAGAATATTGCTGTCTGACGTAGAGCTAGAGCGCTCCTTCCTCCCCTGTAGGAGTCATGGTCAGTCCCCAGGGTCCACCCAGGGCCAGACCTACGGACTTCACCTCCCCAGGACCCCTCCTGCCTCCTTATGGTGTCCTAGTTGGAGCTTTGCTTCACCTCGTTGTTTATCTTGTCGCTGTGCTGTATAGGTAATGCTTTCTTTTTCCTTTCCTCACTTTCTAAAAACGGAAGTTGTTTGTAAATTTGCAATATTTCCCGAGGTCCTGGGGCTATGCCTGGAGTCATCTGCTGGAAGCAGAGGAGCTGTGAGTACTTTAAACCTGTGGAATTCAGCTCTTTACTCGTCCTGAGTACTGCGTTTGAAATAAGCCTAGACTGGCCAAAGGGCTGCCGAAAGTTTATCTTCGTCTTGTCTTGAGATAGCTTATTTTATTTTATACCTTGAATTACTGTGTTTGGGCATTGATTGTGCAGAGGAAAATTAGGAGCCTCCTGGTGCCCCTGCGTAGCACCAGCTGGGGCTGTGACAGCCCTGTGTGCACAGCTGCTCTCCTCACCTTTTCCACAGCTTTTTCTCCCTGGTTTTTATTATCTGGACATTGCTGGCAAGATCAGAAGCTAGTGTTGCCACATGTCACATAAACAGAGGGTCAAATCATTTGCTGCAAATAACTACCTATGTTTGCAATATTCAAGAGTATAAACCGTTTCAATGAGCTCAGTGCTGTTAATACACTCTCATAAAAGAGGCAGCCTGAGGGAAAGGGCTCCAGAAGGGAAGAAAAGATCCCAGTCATGCAGGAAAAACTGACCTGCCCAAAGCTGCTTGCAATGTCTATGATGAGCCTAGAAACCTGAACCAGCCACAAGACCATTCTCATCTCTGGTTTAGGTTATGTTATTTTTCTTTTATTATGGATAAATAAATGTGTTAATCACAAGAGAACATCTAAATTCAGCATAGATGTAATTTAAAGTGGAGAAAGGGTTCATTTTTGAAGAGTTTTATCTGCCAAACTGCGCAAAGCATTTTATGATGACCAGCTGTGCACGTTCTGTAAAAAGAGGTTGGAGGGATCTGCCTGTCCAAAGGACCTCGGGAAATGTTTATGCCGAGGTGACCTTTGGTGTTCATCTTGCTTTCAGATTATTTTTTGCATGTTATGTACTTAGCAGCTGCCAGCAGGTTGTCGCTGCCAGCAGTAAGCAGTGACATTTCGATAACGTGTATGGACGTGTGGCGCTGCATTGTGGCCGCAGACGCACACGGGCACGGCCTTGGACTCAGTCTGTGCTAAATGGGAGTCACTGGAATGGGTGAGATACCCGGGCTCCCTTCCCAGCCCTTCTGTGAGCTTCCTTCTTAGGCCAGTCATTTTAATCTGTCTGTGCCCCAGTTCCTCATCAGTAAAGCTGAGCTAATATTTACTGATTTTTGTCTTTCAATTTAGAGGAAGATATTGGTGATTCCTACGTGGCTTAGGAAAAATCACTTTTTAATAGGATTTGGGTAGCTAAGTGCCAGAAATTCATTTAAATTCCCATCTTTTGATTGCCAGTGTTGGGGTGATACTCTTTTGGGTGGGTGTTTCTAAGTGCTACGGTTATACAAAATAATAATTGAGAAATTAACATTCATATATAGTTTTATCTTTGATCTGTTTTAACTATTTTATCAAAGGGACAATTTTTTTTGTGATGTTACAGTCATGCAGGGGACACCTGGATGCTGCACAGATGCCTGAGAATTTCTGGCAGTACTGATGACTTTTCTTTGGTGCTTCTTGATGTCTGTATCTCAACAAGCCTTCATTTTTCTATCACTCCACTTTCATAAGGACCAACTTGTGCAAGGTGCTGAGGGACTTGTAACAGTTGCTGCTATGGCAGCATTTGGATGTGCTTGAGGCAAGAAAGTCAAGAGGTCTGGGAGAGCTCAGTGGGGATATTGCAAAGGTAGGAGAGTTTCCTGGGGTTTACACAGGAATTTACAGGAAAGCATTTGATATAGGGCCTGTGGGGTTAGGAGCTGTGGCAAAAAGGACTGGGGTAGGGTATCAGATGGGTGCAGCATGGTTTTGTGCCAAAACTTATTTATGCCCTGTTGTGGCTCTTGAATTTCTCTTGTCTCCTTCTGTGAAGGAGCACAACAGCACTGGAATGGACGTCTATAATTCCAACATCATTTCTGCCTCAAAATGCATGGTGTTGTCTCACTTTGCAAGAGAGGCAAAGGCTGCCCAATAAGCCAAATGCTGACTTTGGATATCTGCAAATCGAAAAGTCATAACGGCAGCACTGGGTCGGACCAAAGGACCACCTATTTCTGTGTACTCTTTGTAGTGATGGCCAGTAATGGGAGCTTAGAGCAAAATGTAGCATTAAGGCACTTAAGAAAGATGTTTACTCTGATAGACTCCTGTGGAGTCTGGAAATCAAGGGCTGAGGGGCTTCCTGAATGACAAATTGCTTCTTGAACAGTGAAGTTAATGTACCTTCATATATTTGCATAATCTTTTTAGGAACCTATTTATACTTTTGGCCTTCACAGTATCCTCTGGCAGAGTTTTGCAATCTAATGGGGACAAAAGAACTTCCTTTGTTTTAAAGTTTCAGTCTGCTAATTTCATATGATACCCCCTGAGCACTTGTACTGGAGGAAGCAGTGACTAGTCCTCATCTACTCACCATTAGACAGCTGCAATTTTGTACAGTTTTGCTATAGACAACAATTCTGTTGTCTCTCCAAATTTGTTTTTGTTATTATTTTATTAATGTATTGATTCATTGATATTTTTGTTTTATGAAACTTATTTTCTTCAGTGCTATATAACTTGATGTAAAATATGACTATATGCAAGAAAGCAGATTAGAAACAGAAAAAAAAATTGTTGCAAGTTGTTTTTTATCCTTGTCAGAGTGCTTTTCAGCACAGTCTTTGTCTTGGCTTTGAGATTTTAAACTATGTGAAGCTATCTGTTTAAATCTGTATTTTTTCTACTTCCTTAATTATCCATGATATGTCTCCATATGGGTCTTCTCTTTTATTTTTTGCAGTTATGCTGAGCAGCTGTTCTTGAAAAAGTAGGTTTACAAACTACATTTTCATGTTTGCTTTTACTAATCACTTTAAAGGTAAAATTGCATGATATATAGCCATGTAACAAAATTTGCCGGCTGGATATTTGTTTACAACTGGAAATATACACACTTTTCATGAAAACTTTTCTCTGAAACTTGTAAAAATGACAAGTGATTCATTTAAAAGGAGCAATGTTTTATACTGGTGAGGGTTTATATTTGTGTTGGTTCTGCATGTCTGTCCGTGGGCCATGATCACTAGAACAGGCACCATGTTTCGTTACTGTGCATGAGAAGTTCTCAGTGTTTTTGTTGCACCAGCCTTTAGGATCTGCATGTTTTGTTGCCTACTGTCACTGTTTCTGTAAAAGAAATTAATGCTGAGATCATCACTGCAGGATATATGAACTGTGTTAGCAGAGAGAGTTGTATCTAGGTTATTAGTTGCCCTCTTATGATGAACTATCAAACCTAAAACCTGTTTACTTTGGGAGTGTGAGAGCTCTCAGTGGGCCCATGATGCACCCAGATGGGTACAGTGGTAAAAAATGTCATTTACTAATGGAACTGAGAAAATATATCCATAGAAGGAGGATAAAGACACATCTGAAATAAGTAGGACATGCAATAGCATGATGATATTCCTTTGGGAATGAGGCTGCAGATCTTTCCAAAGCCAATATATCATGTTTTCCATACTAAATGCTGAGATGTTGATGTTTCAGATGGGCTTCACGTCTCAAGCTTGAAAATGTTGCACATTTTTACATCTGTTTGACATTTTGTTTTTATTTTTAATTATTATAAGGTGGTGTCTCCACTAGATACCTTAGCAGATATTCCCTGTTCATGGCAGCAACACTGTAGATCAGGAATTTTTTTTTTGTCTTTTCCTGGAATTTTAATAGTAGAAAATTTGGCCCAAGATTTCTATAACCATTAAAAAATTATGGACTAGACAAAGACTGAGAATCTGATTTACTTCCCTACTTACTTAAGCCAGAACAAGGAAATCCAAGAGTAGGGCCAAAAATCAGTATCCCATTTTGGCTTTTTGAGTTTTCTGATACAAAAATATTTGACAGCACTAGTGTAATGAGTTGTTACCCTGCATCTTGTACCATCTAACAGGACCCTGATTTATCAATGTACTTTTTGTGGTTGTTTCTGACTGTGGTTTTTATTGGCTTTCTGTAGCTATTTGCAGAAGAAGCAGGAAAATTGGGAGTTGATCTCAGACACCATTTAGTAAAAATAGTATCTGAGACACCATTTGGTAAAAATTTTGACCTAAGAAAATACAAATTTTTGTTCTGCCTATATATTCTTTTGACCCATTGTGAGTATAAGAAATGTCATTCATTGGTAATGCTTGCTACACAAGTTAGATACATGTTCAGAGATAAGATTCTGTTCTTTTTGGAGTAGCTATGGACTACTGAGATATAGGAAATGTTTTGGTTTTGCCAGAACTTTAATGCCTCAGAGAGAAGGCTCTTAGGTCAAGATAGCTGTCGTTTATGCACTAATCCTATTTAATTCCGAGACCATGGGCTGTGCTGTAACAAGCTCCTGGGGAGCCAGTCTGATCTGATTCTCATTTGTTGCATTAAGCGAACTCATGTGCGAGAGATTTAACATTATAAGTTTAACATCCTTATGAAATGCCCTCGTTCCCACCCACCCTCTAACCTCAAAGGAGCAGAAAAGCAGAAGACTATAGAACAGAATAAAATAGTTAATTTGAAGACACAGTCTCTGCTCTTTGATGATAGCAGCTTTAAGATGTGCCCCTGGCAAGATATTTTAATTCACAGTGTCCCCATAAGTTACAAATGTGTAAATATCCGTATCTTTTTTTTTTTAGATGGGAAATTTTGGGGGGGAATTTTGGAGAGGCAAGACCTTGATACCAAAGATTTTTTTCTGCCTCTTGTAAAATAGACTTTTAAGGATAGACCTAATAGCTTGTGGCTAGTAATACAGTACTTGATTCAAATAATAAAACCTTTTATGCTGCCCATGTTGTTACTTGAAGCCGTCATGGGACAGCTGAAGCCTTCTAGGAAGCAGAGCTACTGGCGTAGCTTACCAGACCACAGGAAAGTGAATGCCACTCTCAGAAGGGAGACCACTGTCCCAAAAGCAGCCGTTTCCCAACATTTTAACATTTCACGTGGAAATGAACATAATGTACATTACAGTGGTGATTGCTACTGGAAAGCAAGGGCAGCAGTGTTTTATGAGCCCAGCTAATGAAAACCCCCATAGCTTAAATCCAGATTATTTTGTGACTATGACAGATGACAAGAAAGCTTAGGTTTCATGGTAGGGATGTTGAAATATCTGACATAATTTAATGTATATTTTTTTTTTAGAAAACAGTTTATTCCAAGTAGAGTTAACACTGAGCCCTTTGTGCAAAGAGGCTTGTAACATCTGTGTAGCCACAGCTGCAGACCTGGGGCGCTTTCAGCTCTTTCTCAAATCACTAGTCTTCTGCTTAATGGTTTTTTTCCTCCATAAGTCACACTGATTTCCAAGAATTCCTAGAAGTTTTGCTCTATTTGTTAGTAGGGCTGCAAAAATCTACACTATAGCCTTTATCCCATGCAAACTCCTGAAGCGTATCCTGTTTGTTTCACTGTGGACCGCAGAGAGGGACAGTCTAAAGTAGCTATGAAGCAATTATATTATTTTCAACAAAGTACTGTATTTATAACATGAGGTTTCTCTAAATATGTCCTTGGCGAACTGGTAGTAATACTGGCAATTTTTTATAGCAAAGTGGTATTTGAAGTTCCTCGAGGAAGAGGGATTGTCCGGCACTGCAGTCTGGTGTCATCTACAAGTATGAAATGTTACATGACAGATTAGGAGCTCCTGTTCTTCAGCTTCATAGCAGGATATAATAATTAGTCTGTATCACAGTCAGTTTCTTCCTGCCCCAAGGCAGTTGATGGCTGATGGTGTGCCTTCTAAGTATGGAAAGATTTCTTGTCTACATCGTAATCACACTTGCTACTGCTCTGAGTAACATTAGGGAATGGTCTTTAGCAGCTATATGCCTCTCTTGAAAAATACAGAATTGCACACAGCAAACAGTACCAGATGTTTCAGATTTTCTGCAGAACCCACTGAGAATGGGGACAGCCACTGACTGAGGCTGGCGTTTTGGAAGCTCTAGCTGCGCAGACAGCTGTGCCATTTCTTTTTGCTTGGTTATGACAATTTGTCCACATGCCAGGTTATGTCGCTTTTCTACCACTTGGCTGGTTACAGTAGTTTTCACACTGCCTACAATATCAGTAAAAGGACATTAGCATTTTAGTCTGCATAACTGAGACTTGCAAAAGAGCAGCTGAGCTGGGCATCCTTCTCAAATGCTAAATGTCAAGCATTTAATCATCCAGGCATTCCTAATGATTTTTCTTCACTTGTTTTTAGGGATGACAGTAAGATAAAGAAACAAGATGCCCCAGCCCACTGTGCTCTTCACTGTTGTAAGGATGGGCCGGTAAGAAATGGTCATATTGGGCAGCGGCCACCCTCCATCAACCCGGAGAGACTAAAAGATTTTGCTGAGGAAGACTACCTGAACGGGGACGTGAAGACCTGGGAGATGAAGATAGTGAGTCGTAACGAGGAGTTGCTTGGGGATGCCCATTCCCGAATCCCTCAGAAAAGCAGTAAGACCAGCCTGTCAAGCTATAACAAGCTGATTCGATTTGAAGACATTAGCGCAGCAGCTTTCAAAATCCAGTGCGGTGTTCAGAAGACACCCTGCATGGTAGGGAATTTTTGTAGATCGACATTCTCTAAATCCTTCCTTTAAATGACCGAGATGACTGATATTTGTATTAGTTGTCATCATCTGTCAATAATAATTTTCTTCTTATCTCTTCACACTAATGTAAATCCTCAAATATAGCAGTGACCTGTTAAAAAAGTATAAATGGCATTAGGCATTGGCTTAATGCACTGCAATATTATGAACCTAGAATGTGCAAACACGCGCAGCATGGGTGGTGAGAGGGCCTTGGAGGAAGGAGGGAGCACACCCAGGTGGCTGTGTCACCTCACTTTGCACCTCGTGTCACCAAGCCCACATAGCACGCGCACACAGCTCTACACAGAGCGTTCATGCTTTGCTTGTATTGTGTGGAGAGGCTATCCCAGGAAGAGAACATGAGCGTTTCTGTTGCAGCTAATGAGCTGGGGACTGTGAGTACTGCACTTTGGCAGTTGACAACCCTGGTCATACTTGTCAGTTCAGTTAAGTGCTGCTTTTTAAAGGTAGGTCAGTGGGCAAGGAGAGAGAGAGAGGCCTGACTTGATTTGCACAGCAGACCTAGCCAGCTTGGGGCCACATGCATGTCTGCCAAGGACCTGTACTTGTGGGCACCTTGGCCAGCTGGGTCACTGTAGAACCTCGCTCGCACCCTCTGCTCACATGGATGAGGCCAGCAACTCAAAATTAGCAGCACCTGCATCTCAAATCAACCCCAAGAGCCATTTGCTTGGCCACAAAGTTTTGCTGCTACTCTTAAAACTGAAACGACCGCCATACCCTAATGCGAGGAAAGGTGAGACTGCATCTGGGAGTCCATCGTCTGCTCCTGCAGATATCCACATAATGGGAAATTTTTCATAAAGTGGTCATGCTCTTTCCAAGCAGTTTAATTCTTTTTGGCCAATTCTCACCATTGGTTCTTAGGCAGCATTGCCCCTTAACTTAAGTAACTCATTTTTCTTGGGTATCCCTGACAGATTAATGCTGCACAGTTATGTGCCCTTTCTGCTTTCACTGTGCCAAGCTAAATAGGCTAACTTTCTTTAGCCTTGTTTATGAAATAAGATCTTAGAACGATTATACTAGTGGAAAACCTATCTCCCTATTTGCCTTGGTGTGTAAATAACCTGTGACAGTTGCTATCCATAATAATATTCATGCAGAAGTTATTAGTATACATTCCATGCATAAATTCAAAAGGAAAATATTTAAAGCACAATGCTGTGTCCAAGAAAACACAAGTAACTTTTATTTTACTTCCTCATCAATGAGAAGACTTCCTTCCATATATACATATATATTTGGCTAAGAAAACAAGCAGAGCTAAAAAAGCACTCAACTAATTGAATGAGTTTATGCAGCCTGCAGTTTCATTCCTAATCTTCAAGTAAACCCAAGGGTGAAGCACCCCACTGGAGGGGAGCATGCCTGAAGCTGAGACATGGCACCATGAATGATAGTAAGACATCTGGTAAAGGTTGTGGCTATGGGGGGGGAAAAAAAATGAGGATTTTAGCATTAAATCTGACAGTTGCTTTGGCTGCCAATGTAGGGGCTTCAGATGTTGTTTTGTGGATTTATGGATGCCACGTGGAGGCTGCATTGGGGTGTGTTGTATGTTAGACACAGAATCTCTAGTTGCTAGACAAGATCAAGATGACAAAAGGGGAAAGCTACTGAGAAGGAGGTTCACTGAGTCTTACAAGGTCACACATGAGGTTAGTGCAGCCGAAGTAGCACGGATACCTTCTCTCTTTTTATTGTTAGGGGTAATTGCTATATTTAGGTCCGATGAAAAAAACAACTCAGTTAAAGGAATGATTTGAAGCAGGGAAGGATAACCTACAGAATTTAATTACTGAGTGTCAAAATTCAAAATAGAAACATCTGAAGTACACCATTTCTGTGTTACAGAGTGAATTAATGAGGTATATTTTAAATGCAGGAGCCTTAGCAATTTTTACAAAGTCACAAGATAGTCTCCTTAGAGCAATTTTGTCATTGTTTGCTGTAGAATCTAAGATGCTCTACAAAAGCAAATATGGTAAAACTAATGTGAAGAACCAGGGAAGAAGTATCATTTTTTTCCAGTGATTTTGTCCTATTTTGCTTAGGTGTTCTTCACAGTTTAGGCTGATATCCTACTAGTTTACTCAGAACTTTGCACTCTTTCAGTTCTGCAGCCAGATATGCACAGTGAGTGAAAAAAATCTATGCTCTTACATTTGCAGGATTTTCAGAAACAACATAAAGAATCTGGCCCCACCTATAGGTGAGGAAGTTAATAAATGTAAATCCTGGAAAGCCTGGAAGCATTCATTTGAATATTTAATTATAGATTTGAATTTTACAAATATTTGAATGTTTAGTTTAATTGAAGCAGGTACCCGTTTCAGGTATGTTTAGTTTGCAGAAATCTGTAACGCTTTTAAAGTCCCACTTTACTAGGACTGGTAAACATATAAAACTATCCAGTTATTATAACTCTTTATATGTACACTTGTACATATAGACACTTGCATGCCTTTTGAGACAGATATTTAAAAGATCTTGCCAGGGTGTCCTTTAATCTATCTGTTTCTGTGACTTGTCACAAAACAAGGTCTTGATTCCCTAAATCCACAAGTCTTCACTCCCATTTGCAGCTGATTGAAGTTGGGTACCAATTCTATAGAGTTGCTGGATCTGTACTTAATAAGAAATGTTGTTTAAAAAAAAATAAAACAAAATTTAAAAAGAACACAAAATAGCAACAGATAAGATTGTATTATATTATTGTGTAATAATATTTTTCCTTTTTAATTTTTCCACTTCCACTTTTTCCATCTCTGTAATAATACTTCTATACTCCAGTATTCTAGGCTGTCCAAGCAGTATGCAGTGGACATCTACCTAAAGAAAGAGTTCCTCCAGTACACGGGATCTGTGAAGGAACGAGGTGTGCTCCATCTTCTGACATCCCTGCCCCAGGTATGACAAAATGTCCATGCTCAAAAAGACTCAATAGATCACTCTGCTTTGCAAAATTTGAGCAGAAGCAAAACTAGTCTTAACTGTAATATCTGTAGACTGCCTGTGTTTCTCTACTTTTGAACCACTGTGCTGTTGAAGCACATTGTGCTTAACCTATTTTGCATCTATTGCATAGATAAGTCTACAAATGCCTGAATGTAAAATGTTTTACTTCTTTATTTACACTTGAGAAATCTACTGGATTTTTTTGGTAATGTGCTAAAAAATATTTGAAAGAAGAGTTTGCAAAATGTAAGCTTCAGCATTTTTCTTTAACGTTTGGATAAAGGTGTTTTTATCTGTATTATTGTTCTGGCATGTTGAAGTCATGACGAAATCAAGTCACAGTAATTAATCTAGACCACTGATGGATTATGTAATGAATTTTAATACCATTACATGACTCATTTATCATCTGTTGTAGGAGTTTATTGAGTTTCTGTAATAGTAATAACTATAATTGGCATGATAGCTTCTGAACTTCAGTTAGTTTAGTTGGTTATTCTTGCACTCTTGCAGTAATAGGGATAATGAATAAGAATTTCTTCTGTTACAAGAAAACTTGAAATGAAATTATTTCCTAAAGGCAGGGAAGAAGGACCAGATAAGGTTTCTTTTGGAGTTTAGATGGAGTTTTGCAGCTAATTCCAACAGAACAAGAATTGAACCTAGAGAAGTAAAGGAAAATAGAATGAAATTATCCTATGCTAGCTTTGTGTGTAGGTCCTAAGATCACCCAGGCATGCATATACTGTATCATAATACCACTGTATGATCAGGCAGTACAGAGGGAAAAAAAGGCTAAAAGTCTTGTAGGAGGAGGTCAGAACACTAGACTGATCCATGATCATATGGGACACTACATAATGTGACACTACATAATGTGCAGTAAGTAAACCTGTTTTGTAGGATCAGCAAAGAAAGGGGGTGATCGTGGCTTCGGACAGTAACTTCTCCATGGCTGTTGCTTACCATGCCTCAGAGCTCCATATTCCAGTGTTTGTCATCATGCCAACCAGCACTTCCCCTGCCAGAGTGAAAACGTGCCGTGACTACGGCGCCATGGTCATCTCCTATGGCACCACCACCAAGGATTCCCAGCTGCATGCGAGGAGGCTGGCACAGGAGAACAGCTATCTCTACCTCGAAGAGTAAGTGGGAAGCTAGATTGATTACAGCGATTACGTAAGCACATAGCTCTGCAGAGACAGTTATTTCCCTGAGTTCTCATAAATTTAAGATTTGATCCAAGGTCATCAAAAGGTTTCTCTTACCTGGCACATGGACAGTTGTATGTTTTCAGGTACAAATCATGAATCCCCATGGAGATCAAAATGAAACATCCTCCCCCAAATTAGACAAATGGGCATAGTGTGGGCTGGTATTACACTGTGTGCTGTATTACTTTTTTTTATGAAACTCTATCAGCATGCATTGAGATCAGCATTCTTTTTTGTTCTCTCTCTTTGGAGCAAGGTCATTAAAAGCCAACCTTTAATGCAGAGGGTTCAGTGACACAGTGTAAAGCAAGGAATGATTCATGCTGTGGAGATTTCCGCCTATCTGCTATGTCTGACAAAACTGGGATACTAGCTTGAAAGAAGGTGATTAAGGGGAGACTTCACTTATGTTTAAAGTAGATTATAAATTTAAGTTTGTGCACTACCTGAGGTCATTGAATAAGCCGGATCTAATAGAAAGATTATTAGAACAGGAAAAGACAGGTAGAAATATTTAGAATTGTGCTACTTCCCTCCTTTCCTTTTCTTCCTACAGTCTTTTCTGTCTTTTTCCTCCCTTTTCTATTTTTCTTGCCCTTTTCCAAGTAAAACCATCAGAAGGGTGGAGGGGGTGAATCATTAGCATGACATAAGCAGCAGCTATGTTCATGCACAACAGCAGCTGCTGTGCTGGCCCGTTCAGCTCCTTCCCCACCGCCTCCGCTGCCGTGGGGCTGATCGGCCCCTTGGTGTTTGCCTGTTCCTGCTCGCCTCTTGGGCACTGCTTACAATAAACTCAGTGATACTGATAATTAAGGTAATATTCCTTAGAAAGAGCATCACAGAATGAGTAAAGTGGGAAAGTCCTTAGTTCTTTCCTTGTTGGTTTTTTACATATCCACTTTGTTTTGGTCAAATGATACTAGAAACTCTGCATTTCAATGACAGGGCCAGCTGTGTCACCAGCTAGTGCTGGACTGGGCTATTTGGTACACCTCGGTTGTCACCAAGGGCAGAATCTGGTCTCACACTAAGACTTTCAAAGAAATCCAAGGGAATTAATGCCCTAGATCCCACTGAATTTTAAATACATTGAGACTTCTAGACAGCTTTCTGTAATCTTTTGATGTCAAAATTGCTGTTAGCCATTTTGTCAATAGGTGTGTTAACTGCTAGCTGTGTTTGACCACACATCACACTTAGGCATTAGAACTAAATTGCCTTATTGTCATTACAAGTTTAATTCTGCTCCCCAAATAATTCTTTATTTTACAGAGGGTAGATTTTCTACGTTCATAAAATTCCAGGGACTATGCAAGAAAAGGGCTTCAATATCTAGATCCAAACAATTCTAGAAGTATACATTGCAGTTAATAAGAGCTCAGCATTCAGCTTTACTGTATCCAAAAAAAAAAAAAAAAAAAAAAAGGATATTCAGTCTATTGCTATGTTTAATTAAATCCTAAGACTTCGAACACAGTTTTTCACATTCGAGGCAGGGAAGACCAATATCATGTTTATGAATCTTTTCATAACAAGTTGCATGAAACATGAGTACTCAGTATAGACTGAGAGAGCTTTCTCAGTGAGAGATGTTTATATGATATGGCCAGTCTTCTTGCAGGTGTGTGCACCACACCTTGATCTGATTTGACTAGCTGATCTCCTGTGCTTTAGAAGAGAACTTCTGAAAGGAAATTTTGTTTTGTTTTATTTTGTTTATTGTACTTTATTTCCAATCGTGTCCTGTCCTTTTTCTACCTTGCCTAAAATCCTCAGTGATTTGTTCCTTAGCAGACGGAAAAACCACAGTAATGTTTTTCCAAATATCAAATGCATTCCCAGGCAATAAATCTGCACTATTAAGGGGCTGACTTTGTATTAATTACTCACTGGATAGAAGAAGAGGCAAAAAAAGAAAAAGGTAAGAAGTGAATGGTCAAAACAGTGGAAAGATTCAACCCCAGTCCTGTTGCAAGCTAGTACAGATGAAACCACAGAGCTGACGCTTATTTATTAATCACACTGGTGGCAACGTTGCTCAAAAGGGGTGGCTTTACAGGACCTCTGGATTTCCTTAACCACCAATTGATTCTTTCTTTTCCAAAGTAAACACTACACGAGTGACTTCTACTTTACCTGTAGCGTGTCATGTCCCGCAGTTGGGTGTGTCAGCCTCAGTTCTTCATATTTCCTGATTGCAATTAAATGCTGAGTTAGGAAAAGCAGGAGGCAAGTGTTCAGTTCTGGGAGGGAAACTTTTTATCCAGTTGCAACTGGGACTGGAAGTTCCAGGAAGGAAATTCAATTTTTTAAACTGGAATTCAACCATGACATCTACATAATCACTGCTCACGTAACATGGGGTCAGAACTTCATTATATATTTAATTGGAAGATTGGCCCATAAAGTGACACAGTACCTCTGGGGGAATGTGAGAGAATGACGGGGTTGTGAATCAGAGAGGGAAGAGTGTCACAGATTGAATTGCTCACCTTCCTTCCTTGAGTGTCCTCTTTTACCTTGTGTAAATCCACATCCAAATACTGAGCAGACCTCTCCCTTATTCATGTGTGATCTAGCTAGTCTGTTACTCTAGGAAGCCCAGCTGGTTCCCTAAACTGGGAGGACAAAACCTAAAAAAAAAATGTCACATCAAACTTTAATTGGGAGACTGAGGCCTCGAGAATGGCCCTCAATTGCTGGTTTGGAAGGCAAACAGCGAGATTCCTAGCTGTGACTCAAAAATGCTAATTTAAATATACTGATTTAATTTCTCCTTTTTCCTGCTTTCTTCTTCCTTTATTCCTTACATATTTTTATGGCATATGATAGTGAAAGGGAGATGTATAAAAAAATAACTTATTTTTATTACAAAAAGCTGAAGGCTACTCTGTGAACTGCTGTTTTAGTTAAATGTTAGCAGGAAAAATGTGGTTGTCTAGAACAGTCATTCAAATTGCTTCAGAAGACCAGTGATCCATCCTGTCATGTATAAAAAAAGAGAAGAAACCTCCCTTGGTAGCTTCATGAAGATGCTTGAATTCAAGGGTTCCGTTAGCCATTCCACTGTGATTTCTTGCCTTAGTCTTTACTTCCGTTAAGGGGTAGAATTTCATTCCCCTCATCCTTTCCTGTGTGGTCACACTGGCTTTTGCCCAGAGGCATTTGCTGGATATTTGAAGTGATTTCTCAAGAGGGCCTTAGTCTCCACCTCAAAGGCAATCTGGGCCCCTTGCTGAGACTCTCTGTGCAGGTCTAACAGGATTAGAACAGCACAACTTCTTAGTTCTAGATTGCACTGGGTAAAGCAAAACAAATGAAATCCCTGGAGCTGTAATTCTGTTTGGTTATCCATCTGCCAGGAAAAGCAGAATGTACAGGCACCAGCAGTCTCATATTTTTCATTCATATATCATTTTTACATAATATTTACATTTTTGCTAACTTTTAACTAAAATCCAAAACAGCTTTTAGAAATAGATGTAAATTAATAATGTAATTTACTATAAAGACTTTTCTCTAGTCTTTTTTTTTTACTCTGTTTGCCTCTATTCTGCTTATTAAACTGCAAAAGTGTTTTACCAGTAAGTATTTTGGCAGAATAAATGCTGTTCTTATCCTTCCGTGAGGTCTTCCAAAGTAATGTGAAGGTATCAGATGTTGGCCCTGGACTGTGGAAAGACTTAACTCTGCACTAGTCTGTTTGGTATCTAAGAAGGTGAACACAAGGCTTAAATTTCATGAAAAATCATTTTTATTAGGAACAATAAATTCCACTTGTAAATAAAGAGAGAAGGTCTTTCCAGTCTTTGCTTTTGGTTCTTCACTACAACATTGAAAGTTCATGAAACTTAAGGAGGTACTGGCAATGAGAGAAGGACTTTTGTCCTCATCAGATCTGTATTTACCTGATAGGAGTAACAGCAAGGATATATGTGCTCTTCAGCCTGCTGGCTGTTTAAGTCAGGCTGGAGTCAGGCGAGTTCTCCTTGATTGCTAATTACCACTTTAATCCCAGCCTTCTCTCCTGCACGAAAACTCACTGTCCTGTTGAGCCCAGATGAGTGCTAATTCAGCTATCTTGAAATGCTTGCTGACGTGGTTGCAACCGAAGGATTTGTGCCTCTGTTTTTCAGAAGGTTTTTTCCTCTGACATGATTTCATTTTGCAAATTGGTTACACACTATTTTGAAAAAAAAATCAGAATCAAAGCCTGTCATAGTCTGTTTGATGGCAGGGACCCATTGCATTGCCTCCTGGCCCAATCGTGCTACTGATGTACTCTCATGTGTAGCTTTTCTGCTGAATCATATCTTTGAAGTAACAGATGGAAGTGTTATGTTGCTGAGCCATGTGAACTCTGCTGAGCTGCGTCTCTCCTTCCTGCAGAGAGGACAGTGCTGCCTACCTGTCCGGCCTGGGCACGGTGGGGCTGGAGATGTACGAGCAGGTGCCCAAGCTGGACGCGGTGGTTTTCCCTGCAGGAGGGCACTGCGGCCTGCTGGCAGGGTCGGCTGCTGCACTCAAGCATCTCAACCCACATATCTCGGTGATTGTAAGTTCCCCTTCGCCTTTGATCTGTCCTATTTTGACAGGTTTCACTCCCTACCAGTGGGATTTCCAAAAGGCCCTAGTCTCTGCTGAGACACGGGGAGAGTCTCTATGTGCCCTGTTCAGGAGCCCTCTATGCCCATGGTGTCTGCCCAGGAGAAGGGTATCTGAGACGTTGGAAAGTCTGCCAACTCTTGGCTGGATTTAAAATATATACATATATACACACACACGCGTGTATATATATATATGTATATATATCGGAATGCTCTTCCAAAATAGATCAAATCCAGTTCTATGTTTTGGATTCATTTCTTACTTGGACAACTTTGGCCCTGAAAACTTCACAAGATAAGTTTAGCGACAGCATAATTATTTTGGGAAAAAGCTCTTAAAAATTTTATTACTATTTTGTATTGTTGCCATGGCTGACAATCTGTCATTGCTTCCCTTGCTTAGGGGGTTGAATCTGAAAGCTTCCCTGTGCTACAACAATCCTTGAAGGCTGGCCACCCAATTGAAGAGCAGGCTTGCAGCAACCACCACTTTTATGGAGGTAATGGAATGGATTATTCTCCTAGAGGTAAAATATAAATTGTAATTGTTTCCCCAACTCGATTGAATTACATTTGAGTTAATTCAGTTCTAACATATTTGAATGAGATCTAACCTTGAAGAATCAGAGTTTCACTCATACTACTCTAAGAGCAACTTCTGACCTGTTACCTCAACACTATTCCCCACCAGTACTACAGGGCACATGGCAAATTCTTTCTGGGAGATCTTTGCTCCTCTATTACCAAACTCATTTTTGCCACACAAAAATCAAATAACTTTATATCATATGATAGCGGTGCTACACTTGTTTTATTTTATGCTATTAAGGTCACAAAAAAAGTCAGAACTCTTAAAAAAAAAAATGCTGAAGATGTCTAGATCAGCCAGCTTCTTACTGTTGTATTTTGCAATCTGCAGATGTGAGTGGACATGGCTTTGGCAGCAATTCTTTGCAGCTCACCGGGAAACTCGTAGACAAGGTTGTTGCAGTGAGGTAGGTGAAGAGAAGCATTGTGATGAATGACATGGTGTGAGCGTGGCAGGGTGTGAAGAATGGGCTGTGGCAGCATACGGTCCTGTAATTTAATTGGAAAAATGGTTCTGTTTAAAAAAAATAAAATAAAAAGGCAAATATACTGCCCTGTCTTTCAGTTAATAGAATGCCTGAGATGCACATCCACCCCCAGCAGCGCAAATTTGTATACCATGAAGTGATTACGTAACCAGGAGGATAGTAAAAATTCCTTAATAAAATCTTCAATAAATAGAAGGATTGTTTTGGGCTTTTGGAGCTGTTTTTTTTGTTTGTTTGTTTGTTTTGACACAATTATTTTGCCTTTAGAGAGGAAGACATCCTCATTTCAATGCTGAGATTGCTGGAGTATGAGCGAGCCACAGTCGATGCAGAAGGGGCCATTGGACTTGCAGCTTTAATTGCTGGGAAGCTCCCAGAGCTGAAGGGAAAAAGGTAAGGCAGCTACTGCAAGCCCAGAACTTAGCAGGAGCTGGCCAAAAGCATGGGCCTGAGTGTGCTTTTTCCTTGGAAAGAGAGGTGAGAGAGGGCACTTGTTTTAAGGGAATGGCAGTTCTTGCCCTGAGCCAGCAATGAGCTCATCAGTGTCACTTATCGTAGACAGTGCACAGCTCAGAAAAACACACAGATCAAGGCAAACGGCAGCCCAGAGAGCAGGCAAACACGATCCTTTGCTCGTGTTCTCAAACGACTAGAGGGAAAGCCCATTGCACCCAGGCACAAGGCCTGGTCCCTGCCGGGCAGTCAGCAAGCAGAGCGTACTGCCATATCAGTCCGTTGCTTCCTCTTGTTCCCCACGTAGGAATCACCCCTGGTGTCTGTGGGACCTTGCCCTCCGTGTAAGGGAGCGAGGCGGGAGAGCAAGCCGAGAGGCCAGGTCTGCATCTGCAGTCCCTCAGTGACACCTGCCTCTCAGCTTGGAGAACTCCAGCCTGGGTAAGGGATGGGATTACCCTTGGCCTCGAAGTTGAACGCGTGCTAAGTGCCTTCTTACGTCTGGGTGTGAGTGCTCAGTGCTTAAGCAGATTGAGCCTTGGCTCAGGAGAAACCCAGAGAGTATTCAAACATGGATAGACTCAAACAACAACAACAGAATTCAAGGAACAACATAGCACACTAAAATACTAAATGAAGCAGTTTTTTCAGAACAGGCTGATAAAGTGCAGCCAGGGCAGCAACTTCAATTCAGTAACTCAGTACAGCTAAAATAAATGGGAAACTCTGCAGGATTAGGTTCAAAGGAGGTCGGATTTGGTTCTGTAGAGGATGGTATCATTTTAAAAACATTAACAATGTACAATGCAAAAAACAATTCAGACAATCTAATGCATCCACCTTTCAGGGTCCCACTTCACTCCTGCAGTAAATACTGAGAGCCAGGGAGCTGCTCTGAGATGTAATACACATTCACCAAAGAGCAATCCCAGAAGCTGTTGTCTGTGACTTGACGATTCCTTTGTACAAATCTTGACTAATCAAAAATCCTATTTTCTTTCTCCTTTCAGAGTGGCAGTTGCCATATGCAGTGGAAACTTGGAATTACATTTGCTGCAAGAGTGCATAGCTCGTGCACTGACCCTTGATAACAGAGTGTGCAGGTTTTCCCTTGTGCTTTCTGACTGCCCAGGAGACATTGCAAAGTTACTGGAGCTTCTGGCTCGGGAGGAAGCAAGGTAAGTCAGACACAAGCAGTAGGGATATATGTGTAGTGAGGATATATAGAGAGAAAGTAGCACAGAGGGTGTTAAAGACTTGGACATTTTTCTCAATGTCATATGAAGGAAAGTAACTCCATGGAAGGTAACTTCTTTTTTTCTTTTTCTTTTTTTTTCTTGCATTTTTGTAATTGATATTTCAAGAAACCTTTTTTCCCTAACTTTTTATATCAATGTGCAAACATCTTTGCATCTTTGAGGAAGTATCTAATATGGAAACCAGAAGAAGTGGTTACGGACCAAACACTGAAATTATTTTTCAGTGATAAAGCTTGTTGTGACCTCTAATTTTTCCTTTATTTCATCTAGAGTGTTGGATCTCAAACAAGAACGCTTGTTTGTGACAACTGAACTCTTCACTGTTGAGGTAAGATAAAATGCAGTTTCAGTTCCTTTAGCAGTACTGATTTCCCTGCATTTCTTCTGTTTTCCTGTATTGCTATGTGTGGAATTTTGATGGAGTCCAACAGTGAATATAGTTCACAGAGGGCTTAGTGATTTTGAAAGTAGCATGATAATCAGCCGTCTCTTCTGCGTTACACATAATCCTGCCTCACCACTTAATAGGCATATAAATATTACCTGTTCTACCTGCTATTGCAACAGAGTCAGTGAAATACTCCAGCTGTTGACACTGCAAACCATCATGTGAATAATTTTGTGCAGGAAGTGATGAGCAAGCTTCAGCATCCATTCAGAACTGGACGAGTGAGCTGTGTAGGCTGCCTCTAATTATCCAAGATCAAATTGCCTTAAACCCATGTGGTAATATCCTTGCTCTAAAGGTATCCTCATTTTTAACTAGGGCCTCAGTTTTGTACCTTGTCCATAAACAGCACAGAGCAAAGTTGTCATTCTGATGCTGAGTGTTTGATACAACAGCAGTGAAGAAGTGTTACCAGCTAATGTCACCTCTTAAAGGATCATTTATTTCTTAGTATATCTCTTATTTCAACTGGTTTTGCAAAGGTGTGGTTTCCCTGATTTCATGCTACTATTGTCCAAACCTAATCCAACAGAGTTTGTGAAATCGCAGGTGGGTAGCGTTACGAAAGGGTCAGACTTGGGATCTTCAGTAAACTGACTCACAACTGGAATTCTTACAGCAAGACAAGTGAATAAGAAAGGATCATGCTACTGATCCATGTTCCTGTTCAAATATGAAGTAAAATCACTAAATTCCATAGCTGCAGGAGCTCCAGATTGACTCATGTTTTACAAATGAATTTTCCTGGATGCAAGAACCTGCTCAGCATTTTTGTTTGCAGAAATAAAGAACAGATTAGATTAAAGATTACTGTAGCCAAGGACTGCAGTGAGGTTCATGAACATCTTTCCAAGCTGCTGGTTAATAGTTCTTTGAAGTGTCTCGGACTAAGTTTACACCATTCTCAGTGTGCCGTGAGGAACGTGCCAGCATACTCGTTTAGTTGCTTGAAGGTAACATGACAATGAAATCCCTTGACAAATGCTTCAGATTCATAAACAACTAATTTACCTCTAATAAACCTTTTTTTTTTTTTTTTTTTGCCTGAAAGATGGGTCCTACAAGCCCCGTAACTCTTCTAGAGAGTTCTCAGTATAATTTTTATGAAATAAGGCTTGTAATCTTTATTCATGTTACTAAGTAAATTAAACTAAATCTACTCTTGTTCTTTTGATTGACAATATTAGAATATTTTTTCATTGCTATTGCAACCTTTGCAGTTGGATAATTTGATCAAAATCTGTAGCAAATAGTCTCTGAATTTAAAAATGTGTCATATACTTCTACCTACATTTTAAATGAACACAGTTTGTTTTCACTGACTAAACACTTCAGGAATCTGACACCACATTGCACTACGACAGGGTTAAAGGGAGGAATTTGTGTCTCTGAATTATTAAATTGGCTGTTGGACTAGCATGATGGCTTTTAACCAGTCTGTAAGGCACTACTGGATAACCAGATGTGAGCTACAAAGTAGCGATCTGGATTTATAGACCTCAGTGACTTTGCAGGTGCTTATATCCAGGTAGTGAATCATAAAACTTTTGCTTGAAAACTAGAACAACAGTAGTCAAAAGAGACAACATATCAAATTTATCTTTAAGCATTAAAATGAATTTGCTCAAAACCAAGATATAAAAACATGCATGTTTTCATAGTAAATTTAATTCATATGTGTAGGATGCTTGATTTTTTTTTCTTGTTGCAAAGCTGTTTAAGCACATACTCACATATAAGCAGACCTGCAGAGAACTTTAAATCATTTTACTCAGTGTAAATCACAGTACATCAAGTTAAGCATGCATATAAATCTGGATCAAGAAGCGGAGTTATTGTGTCTGCTGTATAGCTCTATTGATCTAGTGGTAGCCATAGCAAAGATACTACAGCTGTACCTGCTCCACTCTAACGTTATTACATGCTTTGACTGTGGATATAGGTTACGTGTTGAACAGAAGAGTGTAGTACACACAGTGGCTTATTTCAAATAGTAAATGAGTCCTGTCAAGATTGTCATCTTGGGATTTAATCAGGCTTTAATTGGGATTTAATCATCCCTATAGATTTACCCTTTCATTTCAAAGTGGCTGCTATTCCCTGCCCTTCAGGGAAACAGAGACTCCTTCCTCTCTGGTGAAATGCCTGTTCATCCAGGCTGTGCTTGGAGTGCTCTGTGGAAAGATCCTTGCTGATAGCCTGATTTTCAGCAGTAGTGATGACTTTCTAAAAGAATGCTTTGTGTTCAAATTACTCTTTTGAAAAGATCACTTTTGGAATATTTCACTAGTGAAAATAGTTTTAAGAAGCAAGGGAAACAAATCTTTATTTCCTTGAATGGTTTATGGCTGCATTAGATTCAGCAGATGTTGAATCTAAGTGGTTTGTGCAGTGTGATCAGCTTGTCCCATTTCTGGGAAAAATATGAGAGTTTCTTTCACATATTTCCTGTTCATACCTCTAGATTCTCTTTCCTTATGGCTCATACTGGATTTCTGTCCTGCAGAGGACTGTGACTTCACTCTGGAAGGAACAGCAGCTTAGGAGACATCTGTCTTACCTCCACATGAGCAGTTACGAAATGGGCAGATAAGGAATTGGGCTTGGAGCACCTTGGAAGAGACCAATGGTCCAAACAGCCCCATTGTGTTCCTTCTCCCTCCCACTGTGCAACCAAGTATTAATTCCTAGGCCAATTGCAGCTTGCTTTGTGTGTGGAATTTCCTGGCCCACCTTGTGCCACGTCATCCCTACTTCCACGTAGCATCTGCTCCCCTTGGGCCAGGAGTCTTTAAATTGTTCTGGTGTGTTCTGGTCAACCTGAGCGAACCCTTGGGGCCAACATGCATTTTGAGAAGACCCGAGGAGATTATCTAGTTGCCAGCATATTCCATGTTACTGAGGAACACGCAGCTCTCTGGCCACACGAGGGATGCAGTCACTTCAAAAGCATTTCCTGCATGACCTTGGGCAAGCCGCTGCTTCCCTGCTCCAGCTTCCCCTCTGTAAACTGGAGACATTTGGAGCGTGAGCGCAAATAATTCTTTCTTTCTTCTTCTTTTTTTTTCCTCTGAGAGAGGAAATGAATTCAATACTCCACAAGTACTTTTCTGCAATAGCATCCCATACCAGACCAGCATGGAATACTACACCTCAAATAAGAAAGTGTCTGGAGAGGCCGTGATTTGGCCTGTTTGATTTTGATCTTAATTGTGCAATGCTGTGATAGCACTCTTGTGCCCCTGCTCACCGACAGGGATACGAGGGCTTGCCAAGAGATAAGGGCTGCGTTGCACAACGAAGCAGCAGCCGTGGTGGCTCTGAGCTCCCGCGCGAGCGGCGGTGGCACCAACCCCGTGGCCTTTGGGCAGCCGGTCCCTGCGCCGCGGCCGCCCGGGCTGCGCTCGCACCCTCTCTCGTGTGCATTAACCTGCAGTGTGTGCTTGCTGAGAACTGGGAAAAACACTGTGTTGGATCTTCTTAATAGGAAGCCTTGCCTCATTTTTGGAATTGAAACTGATGTATAAACAAAGATGGACTCTCATGTAAATATATAATATAGTATATTTAAATTAAAAAAGCCAAGTTGTCTTTTCTAACTCCATCGATGTGCCTGTAAACAAACCTATATTTTTGTATCACAAATATTCAGTTTTTTTAATCCCTGCAGATCAACAGTTTAGAAAAGGAGTACGAATATGGTATCTAGGATTAAAGAAGTGGGATGCAAACGTTCGGTGAATTAGACAGGAATAAATGGGGCATAAGGAATAGCACTATTCCTTGTTAGTATCCATCTTTACCCAGAGCATGGATGAGCACAGAAGACTGTAAATCTTTTGACTGAACAGAGCCACTTCACTCTGTTCTCTAGCACTGAATTTTCAGGTTCACCTGATGGTTTTTCTGCACAGGCAGCCCACAACAAGGCAGTAGGCAACAGGGAGCTGAGAAACACACAGATTGGATTTTGACTATCTAGAGAAGTATGATTTAAAAGGCAAAATGCCCAAATGAGAGACTTTCAGATAAAAAGGAGCTGAGCTGTCCATTCTGTTAGCCAAATGACGCAGCACAGAACATATTAAATCTCCCTTATTTGTGCAGATACCAACTTTCCTCTCTTTGAAATGGAACTAATTAATGCCTATGAATAATTTAATTTAGACATATCCAGATTATGTTCGTGTTGCACAGAGTAATTGCTTTCATTTAATCTTTTCCATAATCATTTTCTTTTAGTCTTTGTCCTTCTCCTTTAATTATTTCTAGTTATCTTTTCCAGTTATTAAATAGAATCCATGAGACAAATATTCAGCAAAGACACTTTTGTCTTCCATTATTTGTAGGCCTGCTATAAAAAACAGGCTAGCTAACCACCAAGGCTAGATTCAGTGTTTGGATTATTTGCCACAATAAAAGATCCATCTGGCTGATTATTGTAACAGTGCTATCGAGGCGTATCATTTTTATTTTGTTTTTTTTTCACTCCAGCAAGGATAAGATCTAGAAGCAAAGAAGTGCATAGAAATATACTGTTCATTGACACATGGCAAAGACAGACCTGTAGTGCAAGCAGGGTCCTGAAGCTGGTGAGAGCCCTGTTCAATCAGAAGGCCTGTGTCTAGTGCTAGTATTGAGGGCTTATGATTGTGAACGAAATCTAAAGCTGTACTTGCCCACTTGCATTCTCTCTGGGTTCGCATGTCCTCAGTTACTTAAGAATGTTTCTTACATCAGGCAGTAAGTTTTGCCACTGCCTCCTAAATAAGGCCAACTTGGAGGACTTGCTCTTAGCTGGTCAGCGGGTATGTAACCTCCTGGGAAGAACCTGTTGTCACCTGCCTGAGAATATGGGGATTCTCCTGACGACACCCAGGTAAATCATATTTCCTGGATGAAGTGAAGAAGAAGGAGGAAGCCTATGAAGAGATACAAAGCTACAGTGGAAATTGTCTTCATCTGAGCAGGAAAGCAAATTCCCACACTTGCTTTACCTGACTTTTGGATCTGTGCAGCTATTACAAAATGCAGGCTTGTTATCTCTTTGCTCCACTTGTGAGTAAACTCTCTCTCTCACATTACCAAGCCAATGTAAAAGATCAGGTCGATTTTAAGAGTTGTTTGCTGTTGTTGCCATTTCATTTAGGCTACACTACAACACACTGAGGGCCAGTATTGCATTTGTGTCAGACATTCCTCATGCACAGAACAAAAAGACAGGGTTCGTCCAAAATGCTTACGCGCTCTCTGACTTCAATCAGCAGCAGAAGGAAAAGGGCAGCGAGGAGGACAGTTCCCTCCGTCAGTCAAAATTCCTTCCTGTGCTTGCTCCCAGGGCAGGGCAACCCGCTGCCAAATATTCAAAGCTGAACCTAGCAAGTTCAAACTAGTCCCAAGTGCAACAACTGATTTGCTCAGGACAAAACAGATGTGATTGCTGCAGAGGGGAGGAAAAAGTGTTTTGTGGGTGTTTTTTTAGTTGCAAACTCTGTGAAAGATGAGTATGTACTCGTAAAAAAAATGGCTGAAATGCTTTGAGGATTTGGTGCGAACTGGAGACAGGGTCATGGGTGCTTTGGTGCCTTTAGATACCTTTCCCTGTCATGGTGTTCCCCCCTCTTCCCTCAGTATTAACTCCTCCTTCTATGACTGTCTCTTTCTCGTGACAAAGTCCAGCTTTTTCAGCGGAGAAAGAAATTGGCATCTAATGTGTTCCAGAGATTGTAAAAGGAATAGAACAGTGTTGTGAATAAGACACAAAGTTACAAAAACAGACCAGAAATGTAGCTTATTTCATGATGAATATTTAAGAAGTTTTATTTAATTAGAATGAGCTCATAGTTTTTTTAGAATAACTTGGAGTTGGTATTTCATCCTCTCATTCAATAGTTTGGTTAAAGGTTTGTTGTCGTTTAAAGCCCATTCCAGGAAACATGAATTCACAAAATTCTGATTTAGGAATGTGCTCATAAACAAAATTGAGGTAAGGCTCTATTTTTTATTTCTGCCTTGTTTTCCTTAGGGGATACAGTTCTGATAAGAGCATTATATGTAACATCTGTTTCTAGCAATCCACCTTAAAGTTATCAAGACTAGTTTTTCCTCTCTGTTCTCTGTAGATATGTTGTTGCAATAAATTCCCTGCTGATGCACCCTGACTCATCCTGGATCGCTTCCTCCCTAGATTTCCATGCTTTTGTGAGGCTTTTTTTCCACGTGGCGCTTTCAACATCAGTGATAGTTCCAGCAGGAGCAGAGAGGGCACAAGTGGCCTAAATTTTTGAACTATAATTTCCATTGTGCACTGTGCACTGGTGCCTCACCTTTGGCAGACTTTGACTATATTTATTTCACATCAAAAAGGAGCCCAGATTTTAGAATGATGCAATAAAGATGTGAGTATATAGAAAAGATATATCAAAGAAGAATTGAAAAAAATTGCATTGATGTTATCAGTCTTCTGATACGTAAAGGCTAAAAAAGAAAACTGTCCAGTTCAGGTTTGCCTAGGTTTAATCTGGTTTAGCGACAACTCTAACAGAGCAGTAGAACTGATGCAATAAGCAAACACAAGTAAAAGAAACAAACCAAAAGAAAACAGGTGAAAGTTGTGTAAGTGCTTGAAGCCAGCCAGAATACTGCAGGGATAATGCAGCAGTGTGGAACAGGTCCATGGGTGAGGAATTTAGAAAGAAGGACAAGAGGATGGAGATGCTGGCACACAGGCTGCCCAGGAGCAGGGAAATCTGGTGAGGCAGGTGTCTAAGTTGGGTGCAAGAGCAGCAGCGAAGGGCACATTTCCCCAGGAACAGAAAAGAGAAGCTGCCAACGGGTCACTTCAGGGGTCTGTTAGGGACAGCAGGAAGCTCTTTCCCAGGAGCCCGGAGAGCATCAGCCCTGGAGCTGGAGCCCTGGGGCATCTCCTCCGAGCTTGGAAGGCCCTGGCGTGGGGCTGTTGCAAGGCCTGCAGCTCTCATGGAAGGGCTGGAGAGCCCCAGGCTTCCTGTGCCAGCAGTCTTACCTGTGGAGACAGGGAGCGCAAGGTCCAGTGTTTTTATGCTGCCTGGTCATTTTGCTTTTAAGACTGTATTTTAGGATTTAGTTGGAAATACCTTTGTCTGAGAAGGCTGCCATGTCTTGAAGAGCGTTCCTAATTCTTTTCCCAGGTCACCTGCACTGTAGAGACTAGAGACAAACTCCACACGGCTCAGCTGAGGACGGCGCTCCTGGAACGCTACCCGGCAGCCAAGTGGGCTGAACGGTGATGGCAAAGCCCCGAGGAAAGCGCCGAGGCGCCTCGACGAGCGTCGCACAGAGCACTAACCTGGAGGCACTCGGAACAAACGTCTTCTTCCAAAACCAAAAAGTTAGCAAATAGTTTCAGGGTATTTATTTCCTGTCCAAAATGTAGCGAGTGTCCTTGGGAATAAAGTTAAACTCCAAACTTTAGCTTAGCAAAGCAAAATTTTATAGTCTCTGCTGGAGCTGGAGTTCAGCAACGCATCATCAGCTGCTATTTGGATTGTGACTAGTGTGTAGAATCTAACAGCGTTCAAACAAATAGGGACAAGTTATTTTTCTTTATATCTGAATATACACCTCTCAAAGGTCTTTTGATTTTGATGGTCTGCGTTCAGGCAATTAATGCAGCTTCTTCTGATGGATTTTGCCATATTATTAGTATAATGGTTTTAAATTCCCAAGCCAGAAGCAGCTTTTCATTTGCTGAATTTGCTTCGGGGCACAAGGGCTGTCCGTGTGTGTGTGAGTGAGTAAACGCACACATTTCTGTTTGCATACGATCTTTAATCTCATGAGGAAAAATATTAATAAAAAAGACAACATAAAAAAAAAGCACTTGGAAATTAAAGCCAACACTGCATTGTTTTTCCAAGGGAAAACTGATCCTATTTATAAAAGATGATTCTAAAAGATGTTGCATCTATAAAAATCATATTCTGAATATAATTAGATCACATATGCAGAACACGAATGCAATTCTTGCCCCTACTTTCACACACTCAGTATAACAAGCAACATATCAAATGGCTATATTCCTTTATAAAAAGGGATGTGATTTCTGTGGTCATCTTAGTCTGTCTAAAACAGATTATATTCATCTCACCGGACAGATTAAGTGCAATGTTAAGAGTGAAACACATTGAAAGACCACATGTTAATAAGCAAAGACAGCTCCTGAAGAAGAGGAAGCCTGAGTCTTAGGCAAGTGGCTAATGCCATTAAGAAGGAACACTTTGACCTGAATACCGTTTCCATCGCTAGAGACAGAGACCTACTAATAAGGTAATGGAGTGGGGTGGCAAGAGATGGAAGAGAGACTCTGGCCCACTTCTAAGCGTACATAGCTCTGACAGCTTTCCAGCTGGGCAAAATTCAACTTATGAGCCACTGCAGGTAAAGCCAGTATAAACCATTGCACTTAAGCAGGATTGCCCCAAATTTTGGTTTAAGTGTTTTAATAAGAGGTCCTAATCCTGTCTCTAGAATATCAGGTTGATAACTGAACACATAAAATACGTGTGTATTTAACAGCGCCCTAACAAGGCCCAGTTCTAAAGCCTATAAAGTCAGAGGAAGTGTTTCCTCAGGCTGTGTGAGAACAAATCATTTGAGGTCCCACATGCAGAGCTGGGTGAGCTACTGTTCAGTGTCTACAAAATTGAACTTTTGTTATAGCTTTTGGTGAGAAAGATGCTGCAAGGCCATAATGGTTCTCTGTTGCTTTCATATTAAATAAAGGGAGCTGCCATTTTTGGTTCCCCTCAGTAGTTAGGAGTATCCATGCTAATATGTTTCTTCTTGTGGTTTCACAGTGTAAGATTTCTTTCTCTAGAGCACACTCCAAAAATCACAGGTGGAAGAGCAGAGGCTCTTAAGGAGGGGAGAGAGGTACAATTTTCTTGGCCCCCTTGTGATTTTAGTCCAGTTGTAGGCTAGAAAAAGCATCATTTGAAGCGTTACAACAAACCTAATGAGAGGATCCTGGCAGTCTACGAGTGAGCTGCACATCTTTAAGTGTATCTTAACTATATGCTATCTGCTATATAGAGAGATATAGATATATAAAAACAGGTTCTTTGTTCCTTCTTAGGGTGGCTTATGAAGGAGCTGGAGAGGAGAAGAGGCTCTCACAAATCAGGGAAATGACAGAAATTCACAGGTTTGGTACCTTTGTGAAAGGACTGTGTTATCTGCACATTAAACTTGCAATTTTTGATGTCCCAGAGGTTAGAGTCCCTCCTTTTTTGATGGCCAGAATGATCACCAGGGCTTGGGATCAAAATATTTCCTACCAATACCATCCTGTCAGGTGCAACTCTTTTTTTTCATCATCAGGAGAGTTTAAAAAATGTATATAGAAATATATGATTAAAGAAAACATGATGTGTAACTGTTACTTCCACTGAAGCAGTGACCAACCACTTCACCAAAGGGCAGAATTTGGGAAATAAATACACAAGCAAGAGCCTAATTACCATCTTTGTTGCCCAAACTCTTGGGGAATTCAGAGGTTGTTGCAGGTATCCAGGTGAGAAGAAAATCAGGTTTTATAGCCCCGGTTCTCACTAGTGGCCAATGGCTTCTCTGTCTGAATGTTTTATTTACCATTCTGCATTATTCTGGACTCCATTTGTGCACACACTTACACTATTAACAAAAACTTCATTTCTAATTAGCAGGAACTGCATTTAGCTGCTCTTTATAAAACCAGAGCAAAAGGGGCAGCAGATAAAACAATCAAAAATAAAGGCCAAAATAGAAACAAACAAAAAAATAAATCACTGCCTGGGTTTGAAAATTTGTTTTAAAACAAAATGGAAAGAAATCTCAATGTTATTTAATGTGTCACACATGATGTGCAGTTTGGTTACATCTTGTTGTATTAGATGTAAACATAAATGGTAGAACATTTTTCATAAGTGCCCTGTATGTTAATACACTGATAACAGAGTTAATTTCAATTCTATATTGCTTTTACATAAGTCCATTGGCTTTTAAAGCTAACATGGAAAAACTTCCAAGAGAAGAAAGATTCCAAATGTTTAAATGAATGTGTGGAATGAATATGGAAATACCTGTACTACCAACATTTTTGTGTCATGAAATTTAACAGGACTATAGTAGTTCAAAGGTTTAGTCATGTATTGTAAAATGTCTTATTTAAATAAGTATTTTTGTATAGATGTTCTTATGTACTCTGAAAAAAATGTAACTCTGATAATTTTATAACACAAATCTTTAAGCTGTGAAATCAGGAAAAAAAAATCATATCTGAGAGTTGTATTTACTTTCCCAGAAAAAATAATTAAAGTAACACTATGGCACCTCAGCAGTGGAAGATTTGTCATCCTGTCATATGGTACTGGAAGCATTAAAATTCAAAGTTAGGGTTTTTTTTCCTTTCTTTGTCACCGATCCTGATGGGGAGTCCCTGCCTTGGTGCAAGCCTGGCTGTGGGCTGCCGCTGGGCCAGGTGGACACCTCGTCTTTGTGCCCGGCGTCCAACTCTAAGCACTCGGCCCTGGACAGGACAGTGAGCTTTACACTTTGTTTATATTACATATTTTGTTTTTATACGCTCCCAACTTTGCACCACATCCCACCGGAGCAGGAGTTTTGCTGAATTTCTTGACTGCCTGGAATAATGAATTTTGAATTGGTCAAGGGCACAAGATATATTGTAAGTAAGACTGCAGCAAAAGTAAGTGTGCTTGGAAAAAAAATCTAACATGCATATCTTAAACTAATTAATTATTGAGCACACATGGCAGGGTCCCTGAACCCCTGTATCCTCTCTCTTTGGGGAAAGGGGGAGCAGAGGAGGCCTTTATGAAGCGGAGTGAGACCAAATGCAGCTGAGTGCATTGACAGGGGGACGTGAGGGGCCTGCCCAGGCTGCTGATGCTGGGCAGCTGAGGGGGCTCAGCTGGGCTGCTGGTGCTTGGAAGCTCCTCTAAGCAGGTACTTGGCTTTGTTTCTTTTCCCATGGGTGAGTTTTTAAATTTCCAAGTTTCTGAAATGTGCTTGCTTTTGTAACAAGCTCTCTGGGTTTTAGCTTGCCTGGTCTTGAAGCCAGGTAAACAGGTTTGTGCTTTAAAGAGACACCTGTTTTGTCTCGGAGAGAAGAGTGTGGCAGAAATCCTGTGGTGAATGGCAGGACTCCCTCCCTGTGCTCCTCTGCCCGTCCTGTTTGCCATAGTGCCTGTGCTGCAGCGGTGCGTGGTGTTGCGGGGGCTCCGTAAGGGCTGTGTGTCAGGGCAGCCAGGGTGCAGCTTGTGCCCTGGAGGGCAATAGCAGAGCCGTCTCTGGCTTCCTGTCCCTCAACAATGTGTGGCAGACCCTGGAGCTGTTGGTGCCGGGGGTGCGCGCGGCGCCCCGTATGAGGAAACCCTCTGCTGACCGGGGGAGCTGACTGCGTAGGCCGCTGACCATAAGGTGAAGGCTCTTGTGAAGCTCTCAAATGAGCCAAGTCATTAGAACCTTGCAGAAAGCCTCTATTTTATATGTGGAGATCATGGGTGGGGGAATAAAAATGCGCAGGCTTGTATTTGAGAAGCAAAAAAGACGAGTTCTTTTCTTTTCTTTAAATGCATAGACTTGTATATATTTAAATGAGAGGGATGACATAATTAATGAGTGCTCATGTACAACAGTGCTGTAACTAAAAATAAGAGCAGATACAACGGCACATTTGATTAAAGATGAGAGTAAGTGTAGAAGGAATACGTAACTTAAACTTTCTCATTTGTGGAAATATTACCATGTTAGTTGTCTTACTGTTATTTCTTACTATTTACCTGAATGCCCTAAAGTCAGTGAGCCAATAACTCTCTCCAGCGCCCCGTTCCTCCAGAACTTTCCATAGTCCTGCACTTTGTGCTACCCCTGCAAATGCTCGGATGTTCCCAAAGGCTGGTGCAGCTGGTTCCTGATGAGTTTAGAGAAGTCTAGGTCAGAACTGCAGAGCTGCAAACTGAGACAACACATCATGATGCTGAGGGTTTTTTCCGTTATTCTCTTTGGAGGGGGGAACAAAAGAAAGAAAAAAAACACCATGAGCTACAGCCCTGAAGGCTCTAAACCCGCTCTTGGGGACACACAGGAGGTATCACATCACTCGTGTCCAGGACCAGCAGGGCCTCTGCACTGCCCTCCCGTCCCCAGCCTGGGCTCTGCTTCCTGCCCTGCCTCTCAGCTGCAGAGTTGGGTTTGGCCATGGTTCTTACCAAGCCCGTTTGTACAGAGCTCATTCGCGTTATCTGCGGAAGGGCTTTGCCCGCCCTTCCATGTGCTCTTGCACGGTGTGGTTTGATAGTGAAAATGATCCTTTGGATGTGAGGGAGAGAATGTTTGGCTGCAGTTCAAAGAATTCCTCTACGCAGTTAAGTGTAATACTCCACTGTTGCTATTAGGATAGCCCACAGAAACACTTCCCCCAGTGTAATTAGATCTGCTTCCAAAGAGCCTTTTACTGACCATGAGAGTCTTTTTATGGACTTAATGAGCTTGTGAGCTGGATCCATGCTTCTGTGGCTTGCAGCTTGTTGTGAATTTGTAGTGTTTTGGTGGTTGGTTTGTTTATAAGTTCTGGTATGCTCATCCTGCTCGTGTGTTAAGGACACTGCAGAAATTCAGAAATGGCATCTCACTGCCATCAATCTACTAATGATTTGGGACCTTGTCACTGCATGTGCTTTTGCCTCCCCCGGTCTCCAAGGCTCCTCGGCATTTTGGAAGTGAGCTAGTATCGCTTATCCTGCGCTGCACTGCGTGCGAGTCAGGGCTCTCCTGAGCTTTGTAAATACCAAAGCGTGGGCATCGCTGCTGCTCATAGCTTGGGGACAGAGGCTGGGATTAGATACTTGCAAAATGTAATTACAGCTGGAAAAAGTGACTGGCTGCCAAGCACGCGCAGCGAGGGTAGCTGCTTGTGGGCAGATGGGAGCAGGTAGCTGCGCCTCTTGCAGCCAGGGAGGCTGTGCCCAGCTCCAGACGAAGCACAGAGAGGACAGGGTGGCTTGAAGTCAAGAAACCGGCAGAGAGGCTGCCAAAACACTTGCCTGGGCCACTGTCCTCCTCAAACTTGTTTTTTAGGTTAGAAGTGTTTGATTACTTATTTTTGATTAAATTCACTAGAGCTCCTCTTGATATGCATGACATTATGCCCCTATATATTTTGGCACAAAGGAAAATTCTGAGGGTTGTGTATGTTTTGCAATGAAACAATGAGATATTGAGATAACTACTGTGTAGAAATACTAGGCTTCTATGGGACTTGTTTTGGAAAGTGCAAAGACAGTTGATCAAAGTCTGGGTACTCGGTTTGTAAAGAAAAGTGATCAGGAAAAGTATTTTGTACAGACACTTGTATCAAAGGTAAGTAAAGGGGGGGAAAAATTTTTTTTTTTTTTTTTTGAACCTTTATTCTTCAAGGATCAACAGGATAAAGTTACACAATAAAACACAGCCCAGGCTCTTGACACAGCTGTGGATTTCTAGCCACTAAACCTGGCTTTCCATTTCTCTAGATGATGTTAATTTTACCAGACGACCATTTTTAAAATAAACCCAGATCCTTCAGTTCCCCACGCTTCTAATACTTCTTTTTTTTTGCTTCTCAGTTGGTATCTGTACTCAAAGGAGTCGTCTTCAGCAGCAGCATTATCTGTAGGTGCTCCACAAGATGCATCTACTTGTTACTTCCTCACTGGGTTTTTTTTGCCAGGGTACAACTCCCTTTTCCTGGCCTCTCTTCCAGAACAGTAGCACCACAAGTGATGAGGTAAAACTCCCCACAGCATAATATTTTAAATAACCATTACTCTTTAAAAGTGCTAAAACAAGATAGGCTGTTTTTCAAATATTTAAAATATAACAGAATAGACTCACTACACACATAGAAGAACATTAAAGGCTACTGAAGATTTCAGTACATCATCTGTCTAGCAGTGGTGCACACTTACTCAATACATCTGCTTTTCATCCATAAATGTTCACCTGTGTTCTGGAATGTTAACTTTTTTTTTTCCCCTTCCCTTGACAAATAAGCTTGTTCATAAAAGCTGCCCTCAGAGTTACAGGATTACTACATTAGGCTATACTAAGTCAAGGATTAAGACCTTCATTCAGAAAAAAAGATGGTCATGCTGCATAAAGCTTAAGGCACATGTATAAACCAAGCTGAAGTGCTTTATGTATCTTGACTCACCCCTGCACCTCAACCTGAGGTGAGACTTGGTCATTTTTAATGTGCCTGCAGCAGTAAAGTAGTCTGACCTGGGAGGGGGGGACAAAAACAGGTTAACGAAGATAAAGCTCTAAGCACAAAAGCATGTGATGTTATTAAAAGTTCCTGTAAAGAAAATGTAGGAAAAGGAAATTCTACCACAAAAATAGCCTTGTGGCTGTAAATAACTTCTGCTGTTATGAAAGAAAATTCTTCCACGCTAAAAAAAGGCAACTTAGCAACCACTACTACCATGTGTTGGGGATTCTCCTCTTCAGTCAGTACCTGAGGAGGTAAGCTAGTTGGAATACAGCAAATGAACGACTTTGGGGTGCTTGCATAATAAACTGCTTTGAAATCTGGCAGCCCCAGACTGAAGGGCTAAACTTCTACTGAACTATCTACAGGGCCCAGTGAAAAATAGCTGTAAGTGCCTCATCTAGCAAGA